>QFET01001144.1:6719-25133 GCA_003316355.1 Tuber calosporum | reverse complement strand
GGGAACGCGAAGGTTTTTTTTTTTCTTGTTTGTTGGGTTAGCGTGGAGTTGTATTTATGAATGGGGGCAGGCAGGCAAAGTTACAACTGTGGACTAGCGAAGCGTCTTGGCGTTAAATCAGACGCAGGTTTCGAGGTTGCTACCCCCGCTAACACTCGAGTCCTTGTGTCATTGGTCAACTTGCCGGGGGAACAGGAGGGGCAAGAAAAGTACATATCATCATTGTGATAGGATCAACCCATACTGCACATACCGTACGAGTACTGCACCATAAGTCTCCCAGCGTTTGACCCCCATTCAATTCAATATTGGTACCGCACTATTTTGAATAAGAGAGAATTGTCTCAGGACGTCTGGTTTCCCACTGTACCGGTATTTTGACGGGGACAGGAGAAAATGGCAGCAAAGCAAAACAGTGCCTTACCTAGAAGGGAAACATGGACGTTGCCAGACAATTCCCTCCTATTCAAGTAGACCCATCGTTTGAACGAGCATTCGTTCAGAAAAAATTGTGATTCTTAATAATTATTACTACAAGCCTAAGTTCCAGCGCGCTTGGCTTAGACATCAATAGCGAAGAGTCACAGAAGAAACCGGAGAGCTCTTTTCAACAACAATGCGAAAAAACACAAGGAAATGTTGTGATCGTGATATGCATTTCGTTTGATTTTATTCGGGGTTTCGGGGCTTGGAGTAAGTTTTCGTACGAGTTGAGAGAAAGAAAGGAAGGAAGGAAGGAAGGAAGAAATGATTTTATTGTGATAAGGTTTTTTATTTTATTTTTAGAAGTGAGGAATCTCGGGTTCTTGGTTATGATTGTGCTCGTACTTGTATATTTGTATCATGCTGCAGTTGTTTTATGTTACTTGTATAATTTACTGGCTTGGGGACGGCGGGCTGTTTTGCGGGGAGCGGGGCTCAAATCTTGGGTGTGAATGGGGAAGCGAAAGGCCAGCCGGTGGAATTTCAGGTGGATATTTCTGGATCTTGGTCTGCTGGGAATGCTGGTTTGGGATTATTTTGTCAACACTGTCACAAATACCGTATTACATAAAGGACCCGAAATCATATTTGAATACTTGATGCGGTTAGCTTGGAAGAGCATTAGGTAAGGATGGGAATATCTTGAAACTCCCTGGTATTGGAGCAAGCATTATCCATCATTAATCTGCGGCTTGAACAGGAAATGAACAAAGTTAAAGAACATGTAATAATGAGAGGTGAAAATTCCCAACACTTCTTCGACACACAAGCGTTCCTGACTCCTGGTGAACAACACTCCAGTAGCTCACCACTGATCGCGTCTACTGTAATTCGGCATCATTGCTAGCCCCCCACGGTCCCGCATTGTTCTCGGCAGATCCATAGTCTCCCACACCGGAAAAGACCAGTAGTCCACCCCTGTGGCCCGTCTTCTGGCCAACATGGCTGCGAGATGATATACCAATCTACCGGGAGAACCTCCTTGCCGAACGCTGTCAATAGTCAAGGGGGCAAAAGGTGTGGTTTGGTTTCCTTGGTAGCTCCTGCCATGTGCGCTGATCCAGAATCTCTGATTCGTGGTACTTTCCGTGGTACCTCAGCACAGTAGCTAGATTTCTAACGGTATCGGTGTGGTCTGCACCCCAGCGCAGGCCGAATGATCATTTCTGATTCACCGTACATTCCTTGGTCCCGCAGTACCAAGGCACGGTTGTTGGCACTTTCTAGGGTGTTGGGGTGGTCTGGTCCAAGGACCTTCTCGGGTCCCTCCGAAGCCCGCCTATCCATCGCCTGCAGCGCAGTGGCCCTCCATTGGTTCAAGTCTTCCATAGGTAGATACACCTGTAAAGACAATTGGGCCACCAGACCGCATTGGCTCAGCACCTCGTGGGGTATGTTCTGACGATTGAAGAATGTCATCAGTTGGAGAAGGTTGGCCACTGCGGGCATCTGTTGCCTGATTCGCTCAAAGGTGACGAAATACGTGCTTTCAATCATATCAGTCTCCCGTTGGATGACAAAAAACTGTTGCGAAAGTAACTTCTTCATCCGTTGCTCGCTCTCATGGAAAACGGTCGAGTGTTCAGATGGTAGTGTTGCGGTCTCGGTCATGAAGACTGCAGAGCCTGCGGCCGCCGGCGGCAGGTGATGCGCCGAGCCCAGGACCATTGCCCTGAACTGTCCCACCTGCCAAAGCGTTTGGAAAATAACTCCTGGGCTTCTTCCTCCCCCATGCTCCCAACCTCAATCATTTTGCAGCCTTGCCGCGATGCAACCTGCCGAGATCTGGATATCAGAGCCCTTCATTGCCCTGGGGTATAAACTTGGCTATTGGGCTGTTGTTGGAAACAAAATCGGCTTCGTCATTGGCGTTGTCAATTACCAGAATCTAGTGGCTGCTGTTTGGACTTTCAAACCATCTTCTTATCATATATGCATCATACCCAGTAGGAAACCTTCTTCGTCTGTCGTGACCCTGGTTAACGGGATCTGCACAGCCCTCAAGTCCTCTCTGAATTTTAATAGCTCACTCCCTTGCACCCAGAAAATATCACAATCGGTCTCGCTGGCGCGCTGATAAATGTATTCGAGAGCAATCTGAGTTTTGCTAAGCGCTGTTAGCGCATCCTTCATAGAGAAGAGTGTGGAAGTACGCACCCAGAACCGCCTAATCCGTGGAGTGCAATGCGGTTGTGACCCTTGCGTTTGGATATCCTCTTTACCGATTCAAGGATGCTTTCGCGACCAGTGAACGTGCTGTTCCTGCGGTATGGGATTGACCGATAAGGCCTCGATGCTTATTTCGGTTGGGATAGGACGTTAGTTATTTGCCTGAAAGCTCTTGGGCTGATAATACCTGCGTCTCCTGTCCAAAGCTCACCGCCTTGATATCCAACTCCAAAATTGGTCGTATCAAGTAGCCCATTACATTCATGTTCTTCACAGTGCCGAAAGCATTGCTATTACCCGCATTCCCGCTATAGCTTCCGTGGATGTTGGATTGGGCTTGGGTAAACCTGAAAAACACTGTCAGATGGCTGATTTTCATCTTTGGGGTCAGGTCACATCAGAGGAAAGAGTGGCCTACTGATCCATCGGGTTTAATACTGGGATTTGGGTTTTTTATACGGAGCGCTTATTCAAAAGGCCCGATATTAAAGTAACAAAGTGCGGCGAGTTCGTCGGGAGTGATATCCTTTTGCCCTCCCTGAAATAAGTAAATGAGACGAAAGATGCTCGGCTGAGATACGGTACTAACCTTGGACACCGGGGTGTTACTTAGCGTTTGAGACCGCTGTAGGGCATCATGGAACCCTACGTAGCGGTGCTCAAGTTCCGTGAAGGGCTAAAGTTTTGGTGAGAGTGAAGTGTGGGTGTATTTGAGTGTGGAATGGATATGAGAATTTCTATTTCAGAAAAACAACAGCCTGGGCAGCGGGGGAGGGGGGAAAAGCGGGGAATATTGCACCATTGTCAGCCCGTGCAATCTTTGGCAACATAATTGGCGGGGCTTCAGTTGGCATTTGGACAAAAGCGAGCTCATGCATTTGAGACACGGCTTATGCCCGGGTCGGGCTACCATATTCGCCGAATTTTCCGGGAATATGGGGTTTGAACGGTTGAATGGAATCCTACAAGCAGAAATCCCTGTACGATACCGTAAACTCGAGTTATCCACTATCCCCCAGTCCCCTGATCTCCGTGTTCAGAAACAAAAACCCTCAAAGAAGGATCAATGCACCCCCCTCACGGTTAAGCCTGAGCCTGCTGAATGTGTTGGATCTCATTAACCGGTATTCGCAATTATATTAACCTATTGTACTAGACATATCGTGGGCTGAGGCTGGGGGTTTGAGCTGGTGGATAAAACGGTGAACAGAGGCCTAATTACCCGTAAACGGCCGATATGTTACCTGAGTTTTCTTCGAAGGGCATGAGGGCCGGCATACATCAGGGCCGATTTCCAATTGAAGCGACAGACAGTCAACGCTCGAGTACGGGTTGGGCGTCGTGCATACCGAAATTTTACCATCATATAATATTACGATATCTCCACCAATACCGCCCTGATTAATAATCAGAAAACCTATAATTGGAGACGAGTCTTTTTCTCAACGCTTCGATGAAGCCTTATCTTCCCCAAGACTGGTCTATGGTTCTGGACGTACTGTGCAGTGTGCGTGCACCGGACAGCCCCCATCAGTGGATGCCGCGGCATTTAGTAGTCACGTATCTGAAAAGTGTGGATACTTGTATTTAGTAGTTTCAAGCCATTATATGTTTCTATCATAATATTGCAAAAGCTGTGAACTTGACGGGGATCGAACTTGTGTAGAGTTTTTTGTGGTGCCAAGGCGTCCCATGATGCAAATTATTTGGTGCACCCTATAGACGTCCGAAATCAAATATTCTAAATCATACTTCTACATACTCCATACCAAGCACAACCGCAGCCACACACGAAATGGCAAGCCATATAGTCCCGCAAGAACCATTTCCAATCTTCCTGGTTAGCTCACGCTACTTCCTCTACGACGTCGATGGTGACTCCCTTCTCCCATCCATTCAACCACCCCCCCGCTAACTCGTCTAGTAATATCCCACGTCCGCCGCACTCACCGGATGTCCGGCTGCCTGACCGGCACTCTCCCGCAGATCCCACAACAGAATATATTTCTCGGCCTACCTTTAGAGTTGATGACCGAGGAGGCCCTCCTACTTGTCGAGAAGGGCGCCGGATACATCGTTGACGACGTATGTGCTCATGAGCGCGGCCTGCGGGATATGCTAGAGGCCGATAAAAAGGCGTATTTGGAGGAGCGGGAGGAAGCACAGAGGAGGGGGGTTGAGGAGTATGTTAGGAAGGTGGAGGAGAAAAGGGGTGTTTTCGCACGTGGGAGGAGTAATGATGAAGCGGGGGAGATGGGTGGTGCCGGTCGACACGCGGCGGAAGATGAGGGGGGAGATGAGGTGGAGGGGAAAACGGTGTTTGAGAATTCGTCCGTGTCAAACTCGAAGCCGGCTTCTACGACAGCTGCAGCAGCTGCGAATGCCGCCATGTACTACCCGACATCGTCAACCTCCCATAGTATATACCACCGCCACCCGGATCCTTCAGACATACAGATAGCCGCGCCGCGGCCGGAGAGAACACAGGGCTACCCGCTCTTCAAGCACCTTCACGAGAATGGGTACTTCCTCTCGCCTGGGCTCAGGTTCGGATGCCAGTACATGGCTTACCCCGGAGATCCGTTGCGGTTCCACTCGCACTTTGTCGTTAATGGCCTAGGGTGGGATGAAGAGATTGAGATGCGGGACGTGGTTGGCGGTGGGCGCTTGGGAACGGGGGTAAAGAAGGCGTGGATGGTTGGGGGGGAAGATGGGGAGGGGAAGGTTAGGACATTTTGTGTGGAGTGGGGGGGATTTTAGACAGGGTGTATAATAGGTGAGATTAGATGGAGGGATGGCGTTTTCGGGAGTCAGACACGGTGGTGGGGATGAGTGGGTTTGGGTGTTTTCGTGAAAACAGGTCATTAATAATGGTGCATCTAAGGCAAGTAACATAACTTTTCGGTGCCGCATAGCTATACAACGCATCTCCGCCCACTTTCACCCTCTCCCTCTATTAGGGTCGTGAATGAAAGCCATGCATACACGGATCACAGTGGCTATAAACATAATCAGCTCCCCCTCCCACCCTATTGAATGAAGTCCGGAAATCCAAACTTACCTTAAACCTCCTCAAACTCTTCCTCTCAGAAACCCTCTTCTTATCTTCCTCGAACTTCCTCAGCAACTCCATTTGCCGATGCTTCCTCTCGTCGCGCACCTGGAACTTATAAAAGCCTTCATGCTTCTCCTTACCCTTCTTCTTCTCGAGCACCGCCTTCGCCTCCTCCTGCCGTGCAGGTGCTGTCCTCCCGCCTCGAACAACGGTGATGAAGCCATCCTCATCAGGCTCCTGTCTGCGCTTTGCCAGGGCGCGAAGTCTTGTAGTCTCCTCCGCTTCGAATGCGGCCATGAATGTGTTTACCGAGGCTTGAAGGAGGGATTTTGAAGGGTACGTCAAGTTGTGATGTGTTAGGTAGCCTGCGCATGGCCATGTCAGAAATTTTCCAGTGCGAGAATATGATTGAGAGCAAGAGAGAGCATACGTGATATCCCAAGCGCAGGAATATTTACACCCTCGCTGATCCCATCACCCCAAACCGGGCTCTTAGAAGCGTTTCTGGCAGCTTTTATCGCCATATCCCGACTTGACTTATCCACGAATACAACCACAGCTGTACTTCCGCTTTTGCGCAATTGTCTATCCCACACTTTCCCCCCATCCTCATCCTCCCCCTCAATGTCACGCTTCCGCTTCCCAATTGTACACGCACCACTACCCCCCTCCTCGAAAATCACTTTCTCCACCCGCCCGCCGCCAATCCCAGTGAACAAGGCGCGCAAGTGCGCCGTCTGGGCATCGACGGGGACATTCACGACGAACAGCGAGCGAGGGTCGTGTGGTGAGGGCTGCTTCGGGGCGTGCTTGCGGAGGTAGAGGTAGTGCGTTGCTGCTCCGAAGAGGGGCGTGGGCGGGAGAGTTATTGGAAGGATTGTGTAGTCGGGGATTTGCGCTGGTGGGGACATTTTTTTGTGGTTTTGATGGTGAGATGGGAGAAGTTGGTGGGGTTGCATCGTTCGTCAAGAAAATTAACCGCACATCAACGAATCGGAAAAGGCATCGGCCAGCCCGTCACAACCATCCTGGTAACAAAAAGAAGAAAAGAAAAGAAAAGAAAAGAAAAGAAAAGAAAAGAAAAAAAGCACAGCAAATTTAATGGTCTATTTGGCTTGTATGATACCAATAAAAAATTACAATGGTATTTTTGAAAACAGCTTAACGTATTCCACGGCGTAGCGAGCCATATGCAGGTTTGAGCGATGCAATTGGTTGATCTTGAGTCAAAATTGTAATAGTGGCTGGTATTTGTGTGAATGGCTCGCTGTGCCGTGGAATAGTCGACTCGAGTATGGTTCAAGAACGGACAAGTGTCAACCATGTGGCTGAGTGGTAGCTCATAATGCAACATAATATAACTAACCTTACACTTGATCAAATCAAGTAAAAAAAACCGTAGAAATGGTTACAAGATAAGGCAGAATAAAAGTACAGTTTTTTTGCCTGATTTGGTCGAGTATTAGGTTGGTATTATTATGTTGCACACTCAGCCACATGGTTGACACTTATCAATTCTTGAACCATACGTTATTTCATAATACTCCAAAGAGGGCAGCTCAAAAACAAAAATAGAAATCATAGTCCATCATAGTACTCCGTACTTGCAGAGGGCATTCCTTTGCTCACCATAGCCAAAGGAGAAGGAAGTAAGAGTATCGTACTCCTAACCAAGTACCGATACTTGTAGTAGGGTAATAGACATGTTGTGATATACTATCTCTTGACATGCAGTATTTTGCAACATGTCTATATTCCCTACGCCTCAACTAAAGTTACTAGTGCTCCTACTCCCTCTCACTTTGGCCGCAGTGAGTAGAGAGATACCTTCTACGATACTATCATATTTATTTGAGCCCTTGAGTTAACTTCTTTTAGGTATTAAGAAATAAGCTATTTTTAAAAAATACCATGATATCTTTTTATTAGTGTACGAGTATCCGAACAGGCCCTAATACAATCACTGTGAACGCACGTAACCACTTACCGGTAGTATAACCCCTGGTTCGCAGCCATCCACACATTGCCCTTTGTTTTTTTTTTTAAAAAAAATGAAAATGAGAGAAAAGAAAGGAAGGAAGGAAGGAAGGAAGGAAAGTGCAAAGAAGAATGCACGCCCGGGTTCAACCTCTACAAGGCCACGAATTTTTGGGGCCCTGACGCCGATAACCTTCGTAGATATCATACACATCTGGTTGCAGTTGTGGGGACTGGCTGCCACCCCTGCAAACGCAGCCCTCTCCAAGACTAATCCACCTGCTTTGCAATACTTATCCGGTTAACGGGCTTCCCTGGTTACCGTTCACCACGCGGTGCCAAACCCTCAACCAACTCACCCGCCAGCGCGGAGGTGTGAGATAACAAGTCCTCAGGCGTTTAGCCAGTCCTCAAAATACACGCAATTGCTCGCACTAACTGGACCTCCCTCTTTGCACAAGGAAAAAACGGGGCACCTCCCACAAGGACTCTCGGTAAACCCATTGATGCTATCTGGTCTCCGAACAGCACGATATGCCGTCCCTCCCACCACACGCTCAATTTTGCCATCGTACACTAGTACGTCGAGTAAGCTTCTGATATCGGCCTCTGCAAGGTCAACCTCGGTCAAGTTACTACTCTTGACCCAGAGATAGACTTGGTTTAAGGTTGGATAACCAGTATAGCCAGGAGGGAATGAGCCTATGGCGCCCCGGGTGGGCAGTTTTGGGAAGGACTTTGAGATCATGAACTTGGTGATGGCGGTTAGTAGTTCATTCACGAATTCTTTATCGAGCTCTGAGTCAGTGAACCAAGGGCCGCCGGTGACTTCTATTGAAGGTGTGAGTTCGTAGAGCATGTAGATGTTGCGCGCTGGGTGCTATAGGAAATTGTTAGCTCCAGCTCCTATCTCTCTTTCGGAGTGGAAGTGCCGGGCTGGGAGTCATTAGCATGGTAGGGAGACCTGTCGGTTCACCAAATCAAAAACCAGTGTCGTCCCAAGACTAAGGTCTCGTTTTTCGTCACCCTGCCTCCCGCTTCGTCCAAGGCACGGTTTTCATGCCATCGGTTGCTAGAGTTGATGCCCCCTTTGGCCAAAATCAGGAGTGACTTACATTAACACTCTTTATGGACTTGATATACTTCTTCCTCTCCAACCCTTTCAACGCCTTATTAACCGCAGTAGAATGCATGTTCGACTTCATTTTCAGCTGCTTTGTCCAAATCCCTTCCCTAGCCGACTCCTGTATATACCCGTATAGCATTTCTTCATCCGCCGTCATATTTTTGACCCTAGGAACGCAGTCGCATTAGCCTATTCAATAGCGCGCTCGGCGGATGGAGTGTGACTCACTTTTCCGCAAAGTCCTTGGGAACAGAACGGAACACCGTCTGCGAGCCCCGGGTGAGAGCACTGAGAGAGCGGGTCCGTAATAATTCATTGAGGACTTTTTGTGTGAGTTCAAGATTGTTCTTCCCGGGGACTAAGTCTTGTAGCTCTGAAACGGAGAAGAGGTAGTCGCTTGGAGCTTGTAGGCATTGCTCGTAGACAGCCTTGGCCATCGCATCGATGCTAGATTGGGACGGTTGAGTGGCCATTGCTTGGTTGGGCGGCAGGGGTTGGGTTGAGCGGTAGAAAAGGCGGGGGTAGTGGCCAGTGATGATGAGGATTGGGCTATCAGTCTTATGCTTGAACGGTTGTCATCAAAGGCAGGGTAACAGAGGGTTGCAGAGGTTGATACAGGAATGGTGCCTTGGTTACCCGGGCGCAACCAAAGCACCCAAAACGAGGGACAGACATTCAATCAGCCCCACCTACAGCAAAGTATGTACTGCGCAATAATTCGGCGTGCTGTGCATCATACATAGTTGTAAATAATTCTGAAAGTACCGGTATGGTTTGCTGTTATCGTTTTTTATTGTGTTGGGGCTCTGAAACCTTGATATTCTATGAGAAACGTCGGTGATACAAGTACACTGGTACAGTATTGAAAAGGTTAACCTCCAGTACCGTATTCCTATGCTGTTGCCATACAAAGGCATCAGGACTGCCCTGTCACAACTGTATCATCGTAATATTATCATATCGTACTATCCCTTGACCCCCTAACCCTTAGCCCCCTCTCTCGACCTTTACTCTTAGCCAGAGGGCCTGAAGCAGGAAATGCTGGCATGCTTCTCTTCTCACTCAACTCTGGATAACACCACACACAACTTTCTGACGACAGCGCCATCCACGCTACCTTGAGTCAACCCGTCATGTCCATAGAGGTCAATTGGGAAACCCTTACATCTGGCCCAGACGGGGCCCGCTACGCTGAAAACATCCGCTCCTTTGTGCATGAAAGGTTCCAATCCATTCCCTTCCCCAAATTTATCAAATCCGTCAATGTACACTCCTTCTCCTTTGGCAGTGTGCCTCCCGACATCGAGATCAAAGAGCTCTGCGACCCTTACCCTGAATTCTACGAAGACGACGACGACGACGAGTACTCTGACTCTGGTTCTGCCGATATAGGTAACGGGAACCCTGGAGGTGAGGATGAACAGGATTATTTGCTCAAGCTTGAGCGGGAGCGGAGGAGGAGGGAGAGAAGAGATGATGGCAGTGCTAGTGGAGGTATGAGAAGCCCTCCACCGGGACTGAATCCCCCCCCCTATACCCCGGATGGCAGGGCTGGGATTCCTTTTCGGAGTCCGTTTACGCCTGGCATTCCGGATGCTTTTCCGGGGAGAGTAGGTGTTGCTGGTGTTACGGCTCCACTGTTCCACCGTGGGGGGAGTAGCTCAAATTTACACTACTTTCACTCGGCCTTATCGTCTGGGTTCACGGGGACAAATACGCCCACGTTATCTGCATTTCAATCGCCTAGTTCACCGGCTCCTCTAGAGAGTCAGCCCCATTCTGCTTCTACCAGTTCTATCCCGTCACGACCTTCCACCCCTGACTCCAGCGGCCTTATATCCTCACTAAATATCACCGATCCTCCCAGTGTTGGATCGAGCTCTCGAGAGCCACTCCATACCCCAACATCTGAAGATTCCCGCGCAAGAGGATCATCCTCGCCCGCGATCCCGCGATCGACAGAACCCAGGGACCAGGATACACAGATAATGGCTCGTGTCCGTTACTCAGGCGATATCCGACTGGAACTTGCGGCCGAATTGCTTCTCGAATACCCCATTACAAATTTCGTCGCCCTCCCAGTCCGTCTTGTAGTCACAGGGTGTGAGTTCGATGGGTTGGCTTGTCTAGCATATATTCGCCGACGGGCACACTTTTGCTTCATAGACGAAGAACAAGCACCCAGTCTGGGTGACGGCCAAGAGGTTGCTCGTGTTCGGACCAAGAGTTTGTTGAAAGAGGTCAAGGTCGAGAGCGAAATCGGTGAAAAGGGGAAGGGAAAACAGGTACTCAAGAACGTAGGCAAAGTGGAGCGATTCGTACTAGAACAGGTTCGCCGAATCTTTGAAGAGGAGTTTCTATTTCCGAGCAGTTGGACCTTCCTAGTTTAATAAAACCTTGTCAATAATGATTCAAAATTGCCCTAACCACGAATTCACGACACTGCGCTGTATTGATACGATGCAACACACAAGACAAGACTTAAACCTCCTCCCCCAAAAAGAGAAAAGAAGCGTAATCAATTGCTACCCCTCCCCCCACCAATCTCTACCTCCACGTCAAACCGCCAAACTCTCCCTCTAGGCTCCGTATCCCCAGCTCCCCAAAGCATCCCATATCTCCGTCTCCCTAATCCGGCAGTCTTGCGATCGTACACGAATCCCCCCCTACACGCTGGTATCTGCCCCGGGGGAAACCCTCGCTGCCACTCACGCACTTGCGCGGGGCTATACCCACAATCAACGTGTCCCCAAGGTCCACCGCGGCGCAAGCGCTCCACGTTGTTCTGGTAATGTAGATGTGCGAGGGCTCTTCGATGGGATGTAGATGGTGGACGCAGCGGTGGCTGAGGCTGGCTTGAGTGAGTTTGACCCATCCTTCCGGTGGGGTGCGAGTGCTTATGAGCCGGAGTTTTATTTGGGTCGATGGTGGCAGTCAGGGGGGAGGGAGTATTGATGGGTGGATATCAAGGGAAAGTTGTAGCTAGGAGGGCCTGGAGGGAGGAAGGCTATTATTGCGTTTGGGCTCGCGTCATGCAGCTACGTCTATTCGAAATCACCTCGATCATGTTGGGCAAGAAACACTTTTACTTTTTTTATATAATAATAATATTATATATCACCCTACTGTCTTATGAGGGCCTACCCATCGCCAAGGAGGCTCCCTTCATACTTCTAGCTTAGCTGCTAGACTAGGTGCCTGACGGTTCCCAATCCCCTCCCAGTTCTAGGTAAGAGTATCGTCATGAAGAATCACTCGATAGGCGCAGAGCCAGTTTTATCGATTTAGAGTATAATATTTCTTTACGCTCCCAAATGCTTCATCGAAGCGTTTACTTCCGTTTCAAACCCAGGCCCTAACTTAGTTAGGAGTGTATTTCCTACTCCTCCAGCTCTCCTTCCTATCGTACCTCCTATGACAGTTACCTCTTTCGTTCTTATCTAGTAGTGCAGGAGAATGTATGAATTGCGAGTCCGCACAAGCCCGACCAAATCAATTTACTTCCATAAATAGCCGGTCCATCATTCCTTCCCGTCGTTCAATATCTCTTGTATTGGATAATCTCTTACCTAATCAACAGTCTCTTTTCGCAACCACTATAGTACAGTTACTTCCGCTAACCAACGCGCTATCGCATATTACCGGTGCTACAAATTCTCTTCAAATATGTTCCAATGTCGGAGAAAGCTACCCGTAAGCCAGCCGGATATCCTATTCATAAATTGGGGGCTCGTATATTGGGAAGTGGTTCACAAACGTGATACAAGTACACCATTGACCAGAACGGTAGAGTATAGTATTCGCCACGAGGTTCCCGGCACGGAGTCAACAAGTAACAGGAAAGATAAATGGGGATTTTCCCGGAAATTGCAAAAGCTGCTGGCGAAGCGGTATGATATCGTAGAAAGACCACATATCTTGAAGATATTTTCGCAACGGATTCTGAGGCTCCCTCTCGGGCAATATGAACAACAAGTAAATTCGTTCATTTGCTGAATCCTGGGTTTGTCAGCAGGAGCACTTCGAGCCTGATACAGTAGTGGGATTACAAGATAAGTAGAGCGATAGTGAAAAGGAAATCTGGATAGAATTCTCGGGTTGTGTCTGGTCAGTTCACGCTAGATTCGCTTCTTTGTATGATACTAGTACGGTGCTTGCCCTTTTCCAAATCGGTCGGTGGTACTATATTCATATACAGTATAATACCGGATTCTCTTTCTCATTTCGCTGTTGGTGAAATTTTCTAGAAAGTACTGTACTTTGAGATATGATATCTACCCGGTGAGACATATATACCGGGAATTTGCAGGATTCTCAACCTGTTCTGAATATTATTACCTGTTTTATCAAGTAGTTTATATATCTTGGTTACTGTTCTGTATAATGCGGTTTCACGATTTTCACATATCTGAAGAACTTCGAGATTTTCTGTATCCTAAATCATTTGTCCATCTACTCTTGTAGTATGATACCTCTCCTACGTGTGTGCGGGGCAGGCTTTATTTCGGGTTCAAAGGATTTATTGTAGAAGCGCTGATACTGATCTTTGATTTTGATCTTGTAACTTTGTTGGGTGGGCTAATCATGCATACAGGTAGAGTGTCCTGGTACCCGCTTTAGGGAGTATTGATAACATTAACAACATGTGGCAATCTTGTTTTTACTTATCATTAATTTTCGTGAGGATATTTAATTTGTCCACTGGTGGTAAATGCAAAAATATAGTAAGTGCCAAATTCGGTTGGATTTTTTGTTGTGTCCCTTCCTACTTCAGTTATTTGTCAACTTTAAGCTATTATATCTGACTGGCTTTATGATATTTTTGGGGGTGGGAGCTCTAAAAATAAAAAAATGTAAAATACTCTACTATCACCTGAACTAATAATATTACCAACCTTGAACACTTTCCTACATATAAGAGGAGAAAAAAAAAACTTTTTGTATTCAAATATTCTGGATATACACTTCATCCAGTTACAACTGTACTCTACTCGCCAAGTATACACCTTCCAGATAGACCTCCAGTAACTTCTCAGTATAAAACCTTCCTATCACACCTCAATACATGTACCCCTCAAGAAATACCTCAACGTTTGAGTCAGAATTCACTATTAGCGCACGGATGTGCACAAACAATCCGCTATACTAATTCCCAATCCCAATATCAAAATACTATTTGAGGAGAGCTCGTGCCTTACAGTGAATTAGTTCAACCATTTTCGTGCAATCTCGCAGGGTTGTGATTTGTACTTAAGCTTCGTCATCCCCGAATCCCTTCTGACATTTCTGCGTAGCGTCAATTGCCGTGGCTGGTTCGATATCGGGATTAAAGAAAAGTGGCTGATTGTGCTTGGTTCTCCCAGCTGATCGGCGGTCGTGGACAAACTCCTCGCGTTCCATTGCTTGCTGCATCTGTATTACGGTATGAGAGCGATTTAGTTGAGTGGGTAATTTATTGTTCCTCGATCAAGTTAGATCTCACCTCTCCTTGCTCTATAGCTCTCCTCTTACTGGGCGATTCTCCTTCCTGGTTAATAGGTTTCTCCTGTTGTTTGCGCTTCCTCTCTGCGGGCTTTTTGTATAGCGATTTAAGCTCTGTCGTCTTCTCCTTCCCCTGTGGCATGTTATTATCAAGATTCTTATGCATCTTGATTCCCTCTCCATCTTTGGCTTTCTGCATAACCTGATCCCTTTGCCTTTCCTGTACGACCCGAGCTTTTGCTTCTGCCTCTTCTGCGAGAGCGTGAACACACCTACCGCGGGAGAATTTCAATGCCTTTTCGCGACCGAATGTCGATACCCTCTTGTGGCAATCAGCACAAAAGCGCTTACCGTCCTGACTGGTCCATGTATCAGGTACTGAAACCCACCAGTCCTGCTTCTGCTCTGTCTCTTCAGGGTCTATCTCGGTAGAGCACTGGCTCTCGTTTTCAGAGTGGCTATCCGCTACCTCCTTTGTATCTTCTTGTATCCTAGCCCGAGTAGGTTGTGTTTCTTCAAAGCTTTCAAGGCCCCATATAATTCTATCCTCAGGAGATGCAGCAGGTTCCACAATCTCCGGTGTTTCCATAAACAAATCATCGAGGTTTCTCCTAGGGAATTCTGTAAACAGACTCTCAGCAGCCTTCCCCTGCAGCTTCCTCCCCCTCCTCTTCCCTTCTGGATTCTTGTAAGGCCTCAATTGTTTGATTGACTTGGGAGGATTTACTACTGGTAAGGGAGCTGCCATCAGCTCTGGGAGTTGAACGTCAGTATCATCTATTTCCCTTGGTGGGGAAGATTTAGGACTAAGGGTTGCCTGATGGGTATGGGTTGAGCCCAACTTTTCGGTAGCTTTAACGGGTAATGCTGGTATGGAGAAGGACCCTTGACGCTCCCTATTCTCTGTAGTGCTACAGGGTTCATCCCCTCCAAGAGGACTAACGGGATCAAGAACGTCAAGTTCGTCAAATGGTCCATCCTCTTCAAGATTACCAACAGGATCCAGAATATCAAGTTTGTCAAATGGTCTGTCCATCTTCACCCAATCTATCCGTCCAGGGCTCCTGACGGGGGGTCTTATGCCTTGCCTGGCAGGCGGGAGCGGCGAGCACTTACGGAGTGTCTCGATCATGAATGTCCGAGTTTGGGATCCTGGTTTCTCAGTTTCCTCAACCACGTAGCCGGTAACGGCTTGTACAAATTTTTGTTTGAAACGATCTGCCCACCAAGCTCCGTCGTTCTCTTCAGAGATCCAATACCCGCAATCAAGTCTGTTCTTTGCGAGTTTGCAGACCCGCAGCAGAGGGGTAAACACCTCCTGCAGTTCCAGGATACCGAGGAGAATTCCTTCCATGATTTCGGGTTCTGGCCTATTCCAACCCATATCACTGTAGTTCAAGTTAGTAATAAAATAAATAAAAAAAGTATTTCTCATATTCCTATTTTACGCTCTTACTTTGCCATAACGAACTTTGTCTCCCAACGCTTTCCCGCTTCAGAGGAGAGATACATATTCCCGTAAAGTGCAACCTTTCCCCAAATCCAACTAGTGAATTTATTGTACGTATAATCAAACGCTCCTCTCAGGGTCTCGGGGTCCTGAATCCATTGAGGGATAATGTACCCAACTGGCTTGATCTTTTTGAAAATCATATCGCGCTCCTTTTCACTGAAATTCCAGTGATAGAAGAACATATACGACCAGAAATAATGCAGCTTGCCATAATAGGCATCAACCTTCTTTTACACCGTTAGATATCTCACACGTCTTACCAATAATCCCGCTTACCAAATTCCCGGATATCAATTCCCGCAGTGCCCGCGGAACAGTATCTCTGGGCATGAGTGTGTTGAAAGCGCGTTCCCTGCTCATCAATGTCCCCCATCTATTATCGTCCATAGTTGGAGTGGAGGTAAATCCACCAGAACTTGGATTGAAATCAACAATCTTTAACGATTTAGCAGGTAACCTAATGAGGTGATTTTTCAATAGCCTTGCGTTAGGGGTGGATACATACCTTATATTCAGGATTGGGAATTTCATTACGAACGGTGCTCTTTCTCGGCATCTCGCCTCCCTTCCTTTTTAACATTTTTGAAAGCTTTCTGGGTGTTATGGTTGATGGCAGGATATGAACTGGTAAGTCAACTATTTTTTGTGCCTTAACGTTGGCGGTAGTGTCAAGACAAGGAGGTAGAACTTTGTAGTCGGGGGAGGGACTTCGTTACCGTCTTCTCCAGTCCGCGCATTAACGTTACCCTCATGACAGCCCTGCCCTCCCGGTAGAATAAGGGTTTGGAAGTTGAAGTTATGGCTGTCTGTCGTGCGGATAACACCCTACAGCCGATACAAAATACCAAACCCTACTGTTAACACGACTATTACTTACCCGTTAGCCTATGTACCAAGCCTCCTCCCTCATATCTTTTATAATAATATCATGATATAAGGCTACTTCCCAAGAGCCAGTCTCAAACCAGTGCAGTTCCAAAACCAAAGTGGATATTCCCAAAACAGGTACCGCCAGTGGATATATATATATCCGTTTTCCCGAAAACAATATAAGATAAAACCGGAGGTTGAAATAATCACCCATACGGAGCACAGCGGTATGAAAAGCACGAAACAAACGCATGGAGGGGACAGACAAATAAATAGTCCGACTATTTATCAACAGGAAATGGTCGAGTTTACTTATATATATATATATACCTCCCATCCACACCCACCTCCCAGGTCATAATCATAATACCAACCACCAAAAAAACTCTAAACAAGCCCGAGTATCAAGATATAATCGACTAATCCCAAGTAGGATATCGAATCGGAAATGGGGATAAAGACATGACCGAATCCCTTTGAGAGTACAAAGAAATAAGAAATGCTTGTGAAAAACCCCCCCCCTCCGAGTTACCACCCATGAATCCGCCACTCTCAAATGGTAAAGATATCATACTATACCAACAAAGCATTCCGGCGAGGCTTTTTTTTTTTACTATAATTGTGCCGTCACTTTGCTTCAACCCCTTCAATGGATACCCACGCTTTTCCGGTAATCTTAGGTAGGTAGATAAATAGTGAAGGGAAAAAGAAAAAAAAACGCCATTTGAATGACTTTAAACCACATGCCAAAAACCCGAGACAGATAACAAGGCCAATCCTCAAAAATCACGACTTGAGACTACTACCGTACAGTCGCACCCCGCTATCCCGGACGGCCAAAATCCGAAGAATCCGTCCGGCTCAGCGAGGGATCCGGGACAACAGGTCAGACTGTGGTGGAAATAAATTCAAAGTTCACGGAGATCCATAGGGGACAGCGAGGTATCCGGATTATCGAGATCCGGGACAGCGGGGTTTGACTGTACTGTATTGCATACAAGTACAGTGAGTTCAAAGGTTTTTTCCTTTCTCCGATTTCACTCTGTGATTTTACATACCCCCCTCCCACAATTGATGTATAATTGCTCAAATTCAACAATACATCTCTACGAGAAGAACCTTGAACCCTTGTGGGCGAGTTCATCCTTAGTTAGTTAGTCAGTCAACTCCTGACGATTTAATCGCAGGGATAGATAGATAGATATAAGTACAAAATGTATTGTAATATATCGTATATTTCACGTGGTGTGATTATGAAACTGAACCTAGGAATGGATACTTGTATGATAGAACACTCATTCTATACTATGATATCATAATATCATATGTAATACTAGCAACGGGATTTGCCATTCCCCCCTAGCCCCCCCGCTCAAAGCTAGGCGTAGTAAGGAGAATCCATAGTTCATCAAAGATTGAAGACATCCTGGGGATATTATATTATCATAATATTATTATTATGGTCAAGTCACTTCCTTCTTCGCAGGAGAAAACCAGATTCTCTTCGATTTGCCAAGAAAAGAATCACGGCAGAACATCAGTGATATGATATTCGTAAGAAGTTAGATGATTGGCTGTGAGAAGGCTGATCGTAAATATACTAAAAGATTTCAATATAATATATTCAACTAGGTATCATCCTATCGTACTCCTGACACCCGCCCCCCACTAACTGCCACAGCTTGATCGAACCACAGAAATCAACCTCTGTCCTCCAAGTCCCAGATAGCGGTTTCGCCC
>QFET01001143.1:0-41838 GCA_003316355.1 Tuber calosporum | reverse complement strand
GGGGGCGAGGGCTTATATACTTTTTTTCTTCTTTCCCATGGTGAGGTGGGGATTGCACGTTTTGACTGACCAATTTGGTTTATGGCGGGGTTCTGGGTGTGTGTGAGGGAGATGTGTCCATGTCTATGAGAGGGGAGAGTGCTGTTTCCTTTGCTTCATTTATGCGGTAGATACGGTCCAGGGGGGTTCCTTTTGTTGTTTCCCGTTTTGATGGGTTTGATGGTAATGGTTTTGTAATGGGGTTTTTCTTACAGTCTCCCTTGAGTGGATACGGATTCGGTTGTGAGTGGTATAATGGACCTCACTGTGGGTTAGCTACGGTTGAAGCACGACAACAATATCGAGTCGGAGCGGTTTGTCTAAAGGAGCATTACCGGCAACTTGCTTCCCAATCCTCGATCTTATGTCTTAGAAAAAGAATGCTCATCTGAGCTTGAAAAACACCAAATTCCTGACCTTCTCCAAGGATGTGGGTGTCCAGGCAAAGTCCGGAGTGACTACGGTATACCGCATGTTCGATTACGTCTGTTCCTGGTATTATTGTCAGCATGGCAGGAACAGTAGTGGTGTTATAATACGCCTAAACGAGCCGACATCAGACTGAGCAAACCGCAAGCACGGAAACCCTCCTGTGCGAGAAGCACCCCCCAAGATTATAAACTGGATTCAGTCCTTATCATCTCGAGCGAGTTCATGCTAGTGACTTGCGCTACCGCATCGAATGATCTCTCCCTATCTCTCTCCCCCCCTCTCCTACCATTCCCAATCTCGCCAAAGCCCACCTCATGTCGAATCGAACCGCCCTACCCTCCCTCCTCCTCCTCCTCCTCCCACTTCCCCACTCCCCCCGCGCATTATGGCCTTTCATCCCTCCGCACCCCCCGAGACAGGCGGCAAGCCATTCTTCCTTCCCCACACGCTCTTGTGCCTGGGAAATCTCTCCCCCCGCTTCCCCATCTTACACCTACGGGGAAGGGGAAGGGAAGGAGAGGACAAGCATATGGGTAAGGGGGTTATTTTGACGCTTTTGTTTTGGATCCGCGAGAGCGTAGGTTGCACTTCCAGGTCTAGGGCTCACGGGGGTTCAGGTAGTTGAGGAAACGTCGAGGGCGATATTATAGGCACAGTGTAGTGGGAGTTCGATGAAGGGGAATGAGATGATGTGAAGTCAGGTGAAGTCAACGATTGTTACACAGATACCGGTACTCGTACATCGGTGCGATACGATCCCCTGCACGAACCCGTTTGCTTGCAAACCGGGATTAAACTCTTGACTTGGCTGCCGGTACCCCCGCCCTCCCGTACCCTATGGCGTTGTATTATACAGACCGAGGACTCCTCAAAAGCACCCATCATACTCATGCACAAGAATAACCCCCCCAGGATATGACTCGTGATACCAGATTCACCTTAAGAAATCACACACCAACCCTTGCCTGGCGGATACCCTCCATCCCCACCATCGCACCTACACCACTGCTTCCTTGGGACCCGGTCCAAAACATCAGGAATGTGCGCTCCGCATCCGACCCAGGTAGCCCCCGCTGTTATACCGTGGACCATTTAGTAAACGATCGAGTCAATTACTCGTCTCACTGCCCCCGCTGGTAAATTGATTGACTTACAGCACCTGGAGCACGTCGCTCTTCTGCACATATTTATTTCGTGTTTGTTTTGTTTGTTTGTTTGTTTGTTCGTTCGTTTGTTTGTTCTCGTGGATGTTTGAACTTGCGATAGCGTTGACAAATGAAAGGAGGAAAATGGCGAGGGGTTTATATAGCAGCGCAGTACCGCGCTGGTTATTTCGGTCGGCACTATGGTTGATCCGGCGAGGTCGGGGACTAACTAAACGGATCAGACGGGAGGCCAGTCTGGGAGGGGATCCACCTGCGCGGATGGGTAGTGTTTATCCACTAATTGTACCGCCGGGCAGAGTATTCGCGCTCGAGTTATGAGCTGAGGTTTGTGATCAGAACCGCTCTTGCATACGCCTTTCTGCTCATATCTAGGGTTTGGGTACTTTGCGATTTCGCATCCGGAGTCAAACACTAGCACTCCGATTGGTCCAGAACCACATCTGCCTCAATTCCAGAGTCTTTTCGCAGTGTCTCCGCCGTATAATAACCTCCTGGTAAATTTCTCACCATAGAGCTGTTTCTTGAAATCGGGTTTATGGTGTGGTGGGGGTTATGATACTGTACTTTGATGGATTATCGTTGGTACTGCACATCCGGACTGGATGCCGTATCAGATGTCAACCTCGGAGACTTTTTATGAAGGCGAGACAGACTTATCGACAGGCGGTTGATCTCCTTCCAGCTACATCTCGACATCACACTGCGGCACCCCCACATGGGAGAGGGGGAAAGTGTAGGGAACGGTGCTGCACTGTGGCAAAGTTGCGGCCGCTACCCCCACCAGCTTCTTCCAAACCACCATCCCGGCATCATACCCGTTCTGCACTGCGCCTTGCAACCACAGCCCCGGAATAGGCTCCTAGAAACTTGAGCAACCTGACCACGTGCCATATGTACCACTAGATGTACCCGTCCTGAGGAATATTGGCAAGGGAATTGCTAGTTGTCCTCCTCTGAACCTGAGGCTTTTAGCTTCTTTTCCTGGCATGCTGTAGGGCTCAAAGCATTTACCTACTTGCGTAAATTCTACAATTTCACTTTCGGATCATACGTTTTTGTTTCTTACCTCTCAAATCCCTTGTTTGGCTTAGCATTCTTGCCTCTTTTTTCAGCCATGTATTCGCATGGACGAGTTGGTATTGGACACCAACAAAGAGTAGTAATCTGCGAACCAATAGATAGGCAATCTGACGATGCTAAGCCAAGTAATATAATTTGGTAGGATGCAGAAAACAAGTAATTGGACATAAGTTATAGTCCTTCAAAATCCGTCTGTACATCTCTACATATCCATCTACCGGTACCCACATCTCTACATATCCATCCACAAATGAATAAATGAAAAACATCTCAGACAGGACATGGAACAGCTCCTGTAAGTAATCCACTCAAGAGACCAGTCCAATATCTCCAAATCCCAACCCGACATACAAACATTACCCTGTCAAAAATATTTTCCCACCAATTTAAAGCTCAAGAAGTTACCAACCCATAGATAAGCAATATCGATCAAACCATAATTTTCCCTGCACCGCACAGCATACATATATTGACCACGTTGTTGGACAAGCACATGTAATTGGTCCGTCGATCACGACGATGGAGCAGCAATTCGGCCAGGAGTCTGTATTCGGGCTAGTCCTGATAGAATAAAATGGGCACTGTACGCAAATTCACTAAATCATACAGTCGAAGATCCCCACACCCTGTGGGGAAAAAAGGTGAGGAAAAGGAGGTAAGCAAAAAAGTCGGACATATTCCCACCCTTCCATCTCAAGACTTGGGAAAAAAAAAAAAAAAGGACTAGAGGAAAGGAAGGAAGGAAGGAAGGAAGGAAAGCTTTTACTCGTATAGAGGAGGGAGGGGGAGGGAAGGGCGAGTTCAACGATATAGAAATTTGATCCCATCGTTTGGGCTTCGCATGGCATGTTGATGTTGTGCTCGAGTACCTGTACCTGTACCTGTACCTGTACTATACTATACCTCCTCCCTACCTGCCTACCTCGTTTTGTCAAGTACCCGGGGAGGGTGGGAAAAGTACTGTACTAGTACTGTGCAGGACAAGGATACGGTACTTGTAGTTGACGTGCAATAATAATAATAATAATAATTTATCCTTGTAGTATTGTGCTGTGCAGCGCGGGAGCAGTGCCTGCTTGTATGATACTCGTACTTTTACTGTACTCATATAGTACTCTACCGGTACGGTACTCCAGCACAGGAGAGAGTATGGTACGGTACCGTAAAAACTTGGGTAACTTAATCCTAGACTTTTTTTTTTTATATTATATATATTTTTACCCCAATCAATCTGGCACAGCACGCAGGTATTCCGGACCAAAAAAAAAAAAACCTTTCACCCTGTGAATGGTGGAGTAATAATACCCTTTTTTTCTACAAGTATGATATCTAGACTAAACTACATGGAGCTCGCTGTTATCGATAAGGGAGCACGTGTTCATTCGATTGGTCGGTTCTCGCTCGAGGACTTTTTTGACTAGCTCACTTTGAAGTGCGATCTGATACCTTCATCCCGTCGGGGTGGGGGGAATTGTATGATATTAGTATGATACTCCATTCAGCTATGATATAAGTTATATTATTTCGTCAAATTAATTTATTTTATTTAACCACTTTTTTTTCCACTGCTTCGGCGGGATTATAGTCTATCAAACAAAAACTTATCGATACTGGATACGGTGCTTTTTCTCGTATAATACTGCAGCACCAGTTGCAGTGTATTGTAAACTTGACTTTTCCAACGATAAGAATTACAAGATCTGATCGTGCTCTGCCCTCCACTTTCACCCACTGCTTTTTGGTGGTCATCGTATTTGGGGCAATGGTGGTGTTCTCATAACATTTTGGAATCGGGAAACTTTTGGTATCGTGAAACCCCCATCCTCGAGTGAATTCTGGGAGCTGTTACCGGTGTGGGTGTGTATAGTGTGACACTTTCTCTGTTGTCGGGCTGGTCTTTCTACTGATGGTGGAACTTGGGGTAGGGGTTAATTACGGAGTGGTCACCTGTGTTAGATCCTGGGCGGTGAAGTGGGCGTTGGTCCTGCATTAGGGCGTGCGGAGGGTTGATCAAAGAAGAGGCTGAGGGGGGCTGCCCATTGAATTCTCTCTTGGAATATATGCACTGTGTACTGCTGTCTTCCATTTTCGGGAGTGAATGCACCGCGCTTGATGGGCCAATCGTGTCTTGAAAAGCGAGTATTTGAGTGCTTGCATTAATTTGGTAGACTATATAGTCGGTAGAAAGCAAAATCAAATCGCTCCGATAAGAAAACTTGAAAGGTATTCGCTCTACAATTCAATCCACGTAGTTCGTCGGATCTCATCGTGTAACCCTATTTGGAAATGTCAAAATGGTCTGACTGTTGGGGGAAAAAATGGAAATCCACTCAATTAGCCATTTACGATCCAGCCTATGGCCCATTCCATCCACCCATCCCCCTGATAGTCCCCTACCAATTGGAACGTGGTTATCGAAAACGAAAACCCAATTCCCACCCTAATACTAAGCCCCCCTCCCCCCCATACCCTCAAGTACTAATCCCCAAACTCCCCAACCCTCAAATCCCTCTCTAGAAAACCATCGACAACGATCTCTTCAAAGACTCCACCCGGACAAGCCCTAAAGACAAATGGTATAGCGTGGTCCCTTCCGGTTAACATCCCCACCGTCTTCAATTTCGGTATTTGCTGCAGAACCTTCTGCACGAACTCATGAGCTTCGGATTCACTAATATGTGCTTGCACGTGGAAGTAGAGTGTTGATAGGCTGCTTGGAGCAGGAGTTGCTGCCGGTTGGTCACTCTAGCGTACCATTAGCCAGGCACAAAAGCGTGAGGGAAGGATCAATACAAAACTAGAACTCGCCACACAGCAGCAAAGCTTCTCCAGCGCTCGACACCTCCCAGTGAGAACCTTCATACCGGGCTCATCGATAATTTTCCGCTGGTCGAACGATAGGACAGCCAATCTCCGTACTGTATCCCCGTGATAGGTAGCAATGGTTTCGAGGAGGTCCCTTGAAATCTTAAAGGAGGAGACTTGCCGGCGGTTGCCGCCTGGCGCCGACCAGTCCGTTGGCTCACATTCTATCTCGTAGTGGAGATCCTGCAGGCCACGGAAACACTGCAGGAATTTCGTGAGGGCAGATTGAGTAGCTTTTATTCGAAATATCCGGAGGTTTGGGAATACCCTATTTTCCTCCCAGGAAGCCCCTTCTGCGCCCTCACCTAGCTCTCCATCCTTGGGAGGGGTGATGGTGGAAAGGAGCAGTCCCGCGCCGCGACAGGAGACAATTTCCAAGCGGCGGAGGTTGTTGAAATTGATTGCCTGTGTGAGCACTTCCAATCTCCTTTCTGTAAACAGTCGCTCTACCAAGGTTAGTGATTCAAGTCTGTCCAAGTGCGTGACTTCCGTCCCTTCCGGAGAATTTTCAAAAACACTCTTGTGACTCCCCTCGTCACCGCCAAAAAGCAGTCTTTCGTCCTCATAATGCGCTTGTCCCCACAAACCTTCTGCGGTTATCAAGCTTAGCGATTTCAGCGTTCCGGAGGAGGTCTTGAGGATTTTTCGGATAATGTCATAGTCTGCTGTAGATGGAGCTAGACGATGGGCTAGTGAGGCAAAGTTTGAGTCAAGGATGAAGGTTACAGAGTAGAGGGGGCGGAGTTTTAGTAACGGGATATCGGCGTCGACGATATTGGAGAGTGAAAGTGAACGCAGTAGTGGCTTGCGTGCTACACTGGCGCAGATGCGGGGAGTGCGACGGAGCCCCAGACGGTGAGAGGTGGTCCACCTAATCCAGTGCCGCCAGAGCGAGTCGGGAGTCGGTCATTAGCAAAAGTGCCGTCAGACAGAAAGCAGCGAAGCAAGGGGGTGGAATACACAAAAGATTCCAAATGAGACATGTTATCTATCGCGCTCTCGATGATCTCCTTTCTAATCTCCGCACCCTCTTCCACACCATTGATCAGGTCCGCAACTTCAAACTCCCTGACCAACTCCCCACAATCGCTCAAGTCCTTTCCAAACCAAGGCCCCTTCCCACCCCCGCGTACTAGCCCATCCTCTTCTCCAGCGGAAAACCTCAACAGTCTTTCCTGCTGCTGTGAACTGAGAAGGGCGTGCAACGGCGTAACAAGCCTTCCAGAAGTGCTATGCGGGATTTTCAACCTCCTGTAGAGAAGCCGGATGGCAACGGTATAAAAGTACTTGGAAACCAAGCATAGCGAGTAATAGTCTGCGTGGTCCTTGAGCTATCATCCTCCACCGATAATGGCCCGTTTGTTAGCAACAAACCTTACATCCAACGGGCCACAGCGGTCATCAGGAGGGGGATCAAACATTTCTAAAAATAATCTGTAGTAACTCCGGCGGTAGCACGGGTGTAGACATATTCGCCATGATTTCAGCTTTAACAGTTCACCCGCGAGGTAAAGGTGTTGAACCTTTACGTGCAAATGTTGAATGTGTTGAATTTCAAAAGGACGTGGTCTCTCACCAAGAGGAAGGATCTTTGAGATCGCCCGAGGCAATCTCTTTATTCCACTACTGTACTCGTAGGTTACCCGCCGTAATCTACCGCTACCCTCTTTCCAGTCAACAGTAGCGCCTCTTTACACTTCTCCAGCAAAACTTGCTTTCACCAAACCAACAAATCCCGATGCTACAATACCGTAGATAGAGGTAGCACATGAGATATGTTTCCCTCGTGCATGCCCCCTACAATACTGTACGTCTAGCCAGTCAACCTGTCCCCAGCCCTCCGCCGAGCCTACCCCGCAGGAAAGGCCCAACCCATCCATCAGTCCCGGTGAATTGAATTTGATAACCAACCAAACAGAACCCCTCCCGCAAACACCCCGTACGAAGGTCAGCTGCCTATCCTGGGGCTCTCGAGGGGAAGGCAGGATGTTTTGCCCTATTACCGTACTGTATTATTTATCTTAGCTTATCCGGGGGTGTTGCACTTGGATAGCGGCGATTCCATGAAGCACACAAATTCTTGACCCGAATTCCGGCATGTTCGCTAAGTGGTAGGTGCACAGATGATGGTTGCCACGATCGGTGAGTGGGAAGCAAACTCTATTATATTTATTATCTGATGAGATTAGATCTGGAAATTAAGGGCAGGGAAACAAGGGCAACGGGTGGAAAAAGGAAAGGAACGTCAACAAAGCAATTGTATCATACAGATTCATACTGTAAAAACTGATGAAATTCGCCAAGTCCGTTCCAGGATCTACAGTATTACATGTACCGGTATCATAGCACCGAGCAAGGAGGATAGAGGCTTGGCACCAGGCTTGGCAGATAAATGGTTTCTAAAGATATGATACCCTTGCCGGCTCCTTGGGCGAAGCCTGTGTGGTAACCGAGCGAGCAGTAGGCGAATGTACGAGTAAGATAAGCCCTACAAGTCTGCCAATCGAAGGACACCGGAGGTTGCCCACCCTGCTCAGCAGTATTGGCCTGTGTTTGCTCATTGACCCTCGCTCGGCCAGCAGCAACAGCGAAGCAGTTATTTGCTAATCAAGAAACAGACGCTGGGACCCGCCCTGGATGTGGTTTTCCCCCTTTATCCCCTTCTTCCTCTTCCCCCAAAACCCAATGCCGCACCTGCCAGAACAAGAACATGGTATTGGAATGCATTGGTATTATTCAATGGAACATTTCAGCTCTGGATTCAAAAGACTTCCTCGAGCATGATACCAAGTTTTGAGGTATCTGTCAAGAAAGGTGTCACCCACAACAAGGGTATTTTCTGCAAGAGACCACTCAAAAGTGGTTCAACCCCTGGGCTGAATGCCCCCAACACCCGAAATGGATATTTTTGATAACTAAGCATTCTAGCAGTTATTCCCACAACATCGACTGTGGGTCTGGGTGTTCCTTTCACCGTATTTATGCCCTCAGCTTTCAAAGTTATCCTGGAATTTGTCTGAGGAAGATATTCGTTCTACGAGTAGTTCAAGCTATCGTATTTTCAAAGTTCTTCACGATTCTACATGATCGCCCTATTCTATTCAGGGTGATCATGTGCAGATCTCATGTGGGTCGGTTGTTATCATAATCCCAAAATATTTGATTGGGGCTCTGTACACAATAACCAGAGAGGTTTACTGTAACTGCTTTCAATTCATGATAAGGCAAAGTATATTTTTTCTCCAGCTAAAGCGATGTGTCGGCATGATCACCGGAGAGCGTGGTTATCAGAGTGAGAAGGAGAGGGCAGAAATGATAATTCTTTCTCCTTTGTCTTCTCTTTAATATAGGCGTTCAAACATGAGGCACCCCTCCAAAGCAGTTACTCAACACCACCTTGGATCATTTAAGTTCTCTGCCTGAGAGAATTATTCCGGCAAACATTCAATCAGTTTCCCGTTTCTTGCCATAGTGAGGGGTGAATATACTCCTGTTTTTTTCGCCTCAACTGTGGGCGGGTTTCCATGTTTTCCCCGCATGTTGCAGAGAAGCGTGGTTCAAAAAATCCTGGCACATTAGTCTTCTATTCGAGTTCTTACGGTATTTTGGAGCGAGTGACAACTAGTGATAAGCGGGGGGTTGACACCAAGACTCTGAAATGGGGCCTTATTCAGTTGGCGGAGCGTTTGCGAGGCCGTACTGAGGGATGCTTATCTGGCAAAGCTCCCAGGGAGTGATGCTAATGATAAAAGCTGTGGGAGAGAGTGGCCCCAAATGCATGTCCAGACCTGCTCTAGGGCTCCCATAAGTAGTGGGTGCACATTGGTTGCAACCTCGTAGTGACTGGCACTGACTGCTCAAGTGCCCGACGGTTATGCATGGCGCGGGGTGGTGTATTTGTCCTTTCTGTGGGGTGATTGATATCCCACATCTCAATTCACGCGATGGATACGACAAAGCGACTTAGCGTTGGGGGGGTATAATACTTGTACATACCCCCGCACTTACCCCAGATGCCGATCTGGGTGTGAGACTGTGGGGGACCTCCTTCGGGCGTAAGTACCAGGTGCGTGTTAACTTTGCACGCGCAGTGATCCATCAAGGAATTCACGATGACCGAGCAACTAATAAAGATCGTAGATGGAGTCGTGGAAGGTCAGTGTGTAACAACCCCCACCCGGATTTTGGTCAATTGGATGGGAGCCGTCAACTGCTGCTATTCTACCGGTACGGCTACAATATAATCCCAAGTTGGAAGCGGTAATTTAACCGTGTGCTACACGGCCAGCTACGGTAACCCAAATGCCCCTCTCCATAACAGAGGCTAAAACTATTGCTAAAGGTGAGCTAATTAGCCTCGCCGAAAGGCCGAAAGACACAAAAAGCAAAAGGAAGTGGACACCAGACCCTCTCAAAGGTGGTAACTTGAACGACAGAACACACTATGGAGAGGTCCCTGTGCACCAGGAGTCCTTTCATGGGTAATGGCAAGCCAAAAGCACCCTCCAATTTCCTCCTAGAATATAGGGGCCCTTCTCAGCAGAATACAATGCTCAATACGGGAGATACATGGAATAAACAGAAGGGAAAACCCATTGATGAACCGTGGATGGTTCTATCGGATTTGGTGTAAAGAGGTGGATGTGAAGGAAGAAGAGGGTGGCTATTCCTTGTTCGTGTTCTCCCTTCACGACTTTTCCCTTCCCTGTAAGTACTCGAATACACCTTTTCCCCACTCCACAAACAGCTAACCTTAGCAACATCAACGACATGAAAAGTCGGCGAATCTTGACTCAATCGACCGTGACCCCATCTGGGCGTCCCATAACACTGTCCAACTTCTGGTATTTTAGATCCTACAAAGCGTATATTAAAGTCTGGAAACAAGATAGGTTCAATATTTGGACGCAAGCCACTTAATAGGAAGATGGAATACGGACTTCCCCCTCTCGCATCCGGTATTACAGCAGCCCTAAATACCTCCACATCAGCATTCCTCGTCACTGGGCTCGACCAGCCGGAACCGTACAGCCGTCCACGCTTCTGGGGAAAGACTTTGCGTAGAAACAGGATCTCGAAGTGGATAGAGGAATCGGAATGAAGAGGAGGAAAGGAACCGTTGCGCACTATACAGCAAGTATACTTAACTGATTGCAACTCATGTGCGGCCACTAAGTCTGAGATACAGGTATTAGCGGCATTTAATCGTGGGATGGAAAAGCATTTCCACAACTTTTTCGAGTTGGAAATTGGCGCGTATGGCGCCCTTTTTTGCACACAAGTCTTGCAGATCCACACGAAATTTGGCACTTAACAAACCCCTGCTCGGCCACTAGGCTGACTGTCTCTATTTCGATGAAGCGGCAGTAGTGTCTGATGTTACAAGTACCGAGCCTTGGTGTCCTGGTTAGTGTGGGGTTGGTAGTGATCACAGTGAACCACGCTTGGATATCCCCATAAGGACGCTGCTCTATGTACTCTCGCGGCCGAGTAGAAGCTGGAAACCTATGGTGGAAATTCCCATACAAAGTGTCTGGCTTCAATGCGGCCGCGCTAGTACTTAATTCAATTTATCCTGAATTCGGGGGGGGTTTACAAAAACGTAAACCCTAACCCTACCCTGGAAATATGGTATCGATTGGTTGAAGAAGTTGAAGAAATAAAAGCAAGCCGGAGAGCATACCATTTCCCGCCTTGCAATATGGGATGGGAGAAGTATTTGATGTAGGCTGCGTTCCCTTGATGTGCCCGATTTGCAGTATCCTATTGGGCTCTTGTGGTTCGGCTGCTGCGTCCAAATAATTATATCACCCAATTATCCTAATAGAGGAAGGGTTAGGGCTTTGTTATTGCACACTGATAGTCTAGAATTCTAGAAAATCTCTATAACTCCCTCCATTCTCTCCCAAAGGCGTATTCGTACTTACTATCCCACTCGAGGCTAGTTTCGGGACTTGATATTACAGAACGAGCAGACACGGCCACTTTGGTGCAAAAAAAAAAAAAAAAAAACCAGTAAAACAAGACTTGCATACGGTTGAAGATTTTTCATGGGATTAAACCATAATACCTTTTGATGATAATAGGTTAGAGGAAAGGGTCAACAGGTTTGCGTATGGGGCGCGGGATGATAAAAATTTCAAATGGTGAAGAGACTGTATAACGATCTAGGCCTATCCAGGGTGTGGAACGTCTTAGCAGAAGATGACGGACACTCAACTTCCACTTCTATACCTTAATATATTCTCTAATATTTGTCATATCCAGTACTATCAGACCTAGTTATGGATTTTCATCACCTCGACTCTTGGTCGAGGAAAAAATGAATTTAAAATATACTTACCGGCTAGCAGAAATATACAGCTCCAAACTAGCACATGAGTAAGGGTGTGCTTGGGTGACGTTACTGCTTCCCCTTCCCACCGCTTTCTATTCTCTGATACCTGGTTAGTTAATTTAAGATTGAATTTATTCGTTCTTGTCTTTACCTCTCTGGTCTTCTACCTCATGCCATTGTGCTCGGCTCAACCGGTTTTGGTACCTATTACATAATTATGACAATGATAGTTCAAGTTCGACCACCAGCCTTAGGAATCTACTATATCATCCAAGGGAGAATATCATCTTCAAGTCCGCTGATCAGGACCTATTAATATTATTCTATTGTACCCACACTTATGATACATCCTCCACTCGCACCACAAAGAAATAGAAAGGAGTAGAAAATATCGTGAACGGACCACCTCCGCTCAAGCATGCAACTTTACGAAAGTGGGAGGTTGGAGTCTATAGTATTTTCACGCTTATCCATACCATTCCCTATTCCCTAGTTTAGCACTTTATAATTCTATGAAACCTATATTAATAGGTATATAACCCACATATCAAACCCAGTCACCCATTTACCACTACCCTCAAAACGCACCCTAGTCTCCCTCACACCGCAATAAACATATCCCACCAAAAAAACACATCATTAAATACCCCGACCCCACGACCAAATCTCAGAATGGACAGATGCTCCGACCCTTCAGAAAACATGTCAACTAAGAGTCACTACCCACCCCGCTCGCCGGGTAGCATCCCAGAACTCGCAAAGTACTATTACAACACGCAACTCCGGGATTCATCTCCCAAGTTATCCCAACGCCACAGGTTTACCTCCTACATTTCTACCTTGCATGAACCGATCGATACGTTAGACTGCATGGAAACTAAAGGGAGTAGGGGACACAGCAAGGGCCTTTCAGATCGACATGTTTATGAAGGCTCCTTTGAGGAAGGGGTGAAGAGGAGTCAGAGGAGAAAGGATAGGATGGAGGGGGGGAAAGAGGGGAGGAGAAGGAAGGAAGAGAATAAGGGATTTGGGCCAGATACGAAACCTAGCGTTTCCAAGGGGGGGCAACGAGGGCCTGATTGGAAAGATATTGAGGAGCCGGATGAATTGGAATTGATAGAGAGGATGGTGTGGAGGGAATTATTCACTGCTATTGCTCCAGTGCAAGAACCGGAGATACAGGAGGTTACTGTTAGGGGAACATCTAGGCACAGAGCATCATCCACGGCAGGTAGAACCTGGCCTCAGTTGAGTATCATGAATTATCTACAACGGGGTTAGTGAACACTGTTCTCTCTTTGATTAAATTTAGGCATTGACACAATTTGAACATAAATAGCTAACTGGTTATGGCAATCCCTTCATGTGAAAAAGCTCTTTGCTACATTCTTCAGAACAGACCATTTCTTACAGTTATTTCCCGCTGGATATTGATAGTTTTTTGCACAGGGTTTCAGTCTAACAAGAGGGTTGCTATGATTAATGCCATACTTGTAGTCTGTTTATTAGGGTATTGTTACTGCTATACAAGGACTACTGTTAGTAACAAGAAAATGATATAGTTGATATCAAGAAACTATGCATCATAGGAAGCAGGCTTTGGTCATTAGAGCTTTACAATAGAGACATAATTGAAATTCACAAAAGTTTGAATTAACATATTTTTGCAAACCTAACTCTGTATCAATGATGTGATGATATTAGAATATGCTTGCTACTGTGATGCTTGATATGAGTTTATTCTGAAAGATGTAATTATATTTTGCCTGTTTGAAAAGTATAACAAGGGCTAGCCTGTGTAAAAGGGTATACGATAGAGTTTAAACGATAGCCTGCTATCTTTTTGGTATCCAACAGAGACCTGCAGAGAGGCGAAGACAAGGAAAGTACAATGTAATTGTTTATAAAGTAAAGAGAAATAATAGGATCACTGTTCAAGCAAGTGTATTGACTGTTTAGGCATCGGTCAGAAGTCTGATGTCTCCTGCTAGCTAGGAGACCACTATAAATATATGATATCTTTCCTCCAAGAGCTGATGGTCTGGAGACCCAGAGCCACTATCATTACCAGTGAGTTTACAGCTACTGGAATCCTGTGACCCAGTTGGAGTACTGGAAAACCTGTGGCTGTTAAGAGTAGTTGTAATGGAATCCTACTATGTTTCTACTATTACTACTGACTTGATGTTGGTTATTACTTATTTGGGTATATACCTGATAAGCACTCCTATTTGGTTGTCCTTTCCCACTTGGTTATGACTTCCTAACTGGTTATTCTTTCCTTGTTTCACTTATCACTACCCCACCTTGCTTTTACCTATTTGAGTATCGCTATCCTCCTACTATAGCTACTGGATTTGTACAGTATTAGCGATCAATTGTTCCTTCTTGTTTAGATTCTATTACAGGTTTTGTTAGCTCCATCCTGTCACTTTTAACCCTCTATTTTCAGAATATTGTTACCTTGTTATGCTGGGTCTGTTAGCATGCCTGGTGGACAGGATATTTGCACTTTTGTTTAGTTTCCATAGCTACAATCTTTTGTATTTAAAGAGCCTGTAATTCCTTAAGGATTCAGACTCTGAAGTATCACAGGACTATCATCTTGAATACTATAAGTTGAACGGTCACTCTACTAAGTCCATACCTTTAACCTTGTCTATTGAAGAGCTATCCATCGACCCTTCTCCCCCTATCCTTATAGTATCTTCAGAATCCCTTTGTGATTCTCGAGATACTTGAGAGTATGTTATATTTTTTGACCTAGACTGAAGTATACCTTTGATCTTCGGCAGAGGACTGATCACCCTTCGCCTACCTTAACCCTGCAGTACTAGTACACCTTCCTGTTTTCAACAAGGCATTGAGCGGACTCCTGGCGAGACTAGCTCACCCTAGCTAGCAACCATTTCACTTCAAGAGATACCAGAAGGCACTACACTAGAGGATCGGTAGCATTCTCCTCAGGACCCCAAAGTCAAGCGCCAGTACCCCCATCGGCTCCACCAACTGAGGATTCAGAACTATCTTGAGTAGATAGCAGCAGCAGCGAAGAAGAGGACCAAGACCAAGTCCAAGCTCCACACCAAGCCCAAGTCCTAGCCCAAGTCCAAGTTGAAGTCCAAGAACAGTTCCACCAAAAAGTTCAATCCAAGAAAGAACCAAGCTCAGAATTGAAATCAGATTCTGGTCTACAGGAGGCTCCAGGACCAGCACCCACAGCTTCTCCACCTAGACCACCTAGTATACCAAGAGAACCAAGAGAACCAAGCCCTGTACCAGACGATTACTAAGTCCACCAAGACTACCTAGTCCACCAAGTCCACCAAATAATCAAAGCCCTGCACCCATCGCCATCTCTGGCCTCCCAGAGGCAAATAATCATCCTAAATGCCCTACACAATTTACATTCACAGGAGAAGCAAAAGGTCTAGACCCATTGAGAATCAACTCATGGTTCAATAAAGTCCATAGATACATCGCCAGCTTTAGCATAACTGACGATGCCCCTGATGCCCTGCAATACTATAGAGCCTATTGCAGAGAGAAAGCCTACGATATATTCACCCAATATGAACCATCCCAAGGAGACCACACATTTGCTGGACTCAAACACAAATTCAAGGCATACTTCATTCCTTCTACATCCACAGATACCATCTATGAAAAGTGGCTACAAGTCAAACAAACTACTGGAGGAAAAACAGCACATATTACCAATACTGTAATCAGACTTGAAACCTTGAGAGACAGTCTCCCTCCAGGAACAATTTCGGACTATCCATCCAAGTAGAGACTCCTAGATGCAATTGATATCAAGCTCTAGCCAGAAGTGAAGCCACATATCACTTCAGACACCTCCTTTGACTAGCTAGTGGGGATAGCGGAAAAGCGAGATGCAATTGCCCACTCAACAGGACTTTATGGATATCGTCAAGGAAATGCAATCTCTAATTCAGTGTCCCAACAAGCACCCAAGGGCCCCCACAACAACATCCAGCGAAATCAACCAGGGTTCTCCAACAACACCACGCAGTATCCAATAGTGTTTGAGGATGAGAAGGATCCGCGCAGTAGAGACAATAACTGTTACTACTTTGGAAAATATGCACCCTACTCCGATAACTGCTTTGAGAAGAAGAAGTATAGGAGCACCCAGCAGCGAGGAAATGGATGCTCTAGCAGACATAGGAGACTACAGAATGTCAGGAGAACATACCACACACTGGAAGACTATACCCATATGAAGGAACCAGTCAAAGTTACTACAAACCATGCTGGACCTAGTGGAACTCAATCCCAAGCCCTCAAAGCATATATCACAGTCAATGGGCACAAAGCAAAGGCACTATTCAATACAGGATGCACAGGAGACAACTTGATATCAGGAAAGTTTGTCACTACCCACCAAATCCCTACCAGAGACCTAAATACTCTAAGCAACCAGAAGAGGGCAGTTAAAGGGTAACGGTCAGCAATCAACTATGTTGCAAAGCCTGTCATAGTGATTGACATGGAAAGCGGCGATATCTCTGAAGCCCTGGTGTGTTCCCTGAACAACTATGATATCTTCCTAGGAATGCCTTACCTTACTGCACAGCATGCTCTAATAGATTGCGGAAAATCTATTATCACCTTCCCTAACAAAGAATTTACCATGACCTGCAAGCAAGCTACACATACACAATTTTCAGCCTTGAATGAAGCAAATGCTACTGACATCAATTCAGAGTTTCCTACAGTATTCCCTGGTAAGAAAACCACGGAATTACCACCCTTGATAGAGGTCTATCACAACATCCAGCTGAAGGACACAATTTGGGACTATAATCCGAGATTCTGCACATTCCCTGACAAGATCATATCAGTATACAGAGTACTAATCGAAGACTGGAAAGGAAAAGGAATCGTTGACCCAACCAAGGCACACAACCTAGTCAACATATTCCCAAAGTTGAAACCCAATGGCGAAAACAAACTGCTTGCAGACCTTGTACCCAGGAACGATATTACTATCAAGGACCATGGAGCGATTCCCCACGAAGCCATGATACTCAGAACTGTTGCAAGAGCAAAGTTCAGATCCATCATAGACCTTGCAAATTGGTACTTTCAAATTCGAGTTATCCTCAGTGATGAGAAATATAATACTATCAAGACAGGCTTTTGATCCTTTACATGCAGAGTTATGCTGCAAGGAGATGCTAACGCCCCTGCTACAGCTATGAGTGTTATAGAGTTTGTCTTAGATGGATTTATAGGAAAATTCGTTTGGGCATATATGGATGGCATTACCATCTACTCAGAAACAGTAGAGGACCATATTTCACACAACAGATCAGTCTTGGGAAGACTGAAGCAGACCCATATCAAAGTATCTCTAACCAAGTACAAATTCTTCGCCAGAAAGCTCTCACTCCTAGGACATATTATAGATGAGAGAGGAATTGATGCACAACTTGAAAAAATTCGATCCATCGAAGACTGGCCTACTGTAACTGGTATTGGTTACTATTGCTAAGGCTGACAAGACTATCAGAAACTAGCAGGGATAGTAAGGGGTTAGTTTGTTTTGTTATTGGTTTCAAGTATCGTTGGATACTTAGTTTGTTTTATGTTGGTTTTCATGTGTCAAGCTGATACCCGATATGTTTTATGTTTTGTTTTATGGATCGGGATGATACATATTTTGTTTGCAGTACCGTTTAGGTGCATGAGGCATTTGTTTGATTGGAGGACTTTACATGCGGAGCTTGGTTATGTCCGCTGAATGGAAATCAAATGGAAGAAGATGGAAAGCTTTGGAAAAGTGAGATCATGTATTTAAAGAGTGCCCCTCTGGAGCTTAGACAGGGCAGACTTCGACAGACAGAGTTTTCAATAAACTTTGTTGAGCAGTTACTTCTTTTCAGTTCTCACGAAACCACAGCAAGTAAGTCTAGGACTTAGAGAAGCAGGCGATATAGTAATCGACGGCTGTTTGACAACCTATCGAGATCTCCGGTAGCTATCACTTACTTGAAATCCCGACAGTTTGGGATCTGAGTTGGTTATCATTATACGTTACCGAGACACATCCCTTTGGTGCCTGATACACCCAGGGAGGCGTTACATTTTTTTAACTTCAACAAGTAGTTGTGTTAGAAGCAGGCAGAGGTTAGGAAACCTCAGGCTTGCAAGAAGTTGCCCAGAATAGGTGACGAGAGACTTCAGACGAGGTCAGATAAGCAGATGCTGCGACAGGAACTTACCAAAAAGAAAGGCAGTGTAACGGGGGCACCGTATAGGAAGATGGATCCTAAGGTTGCGACCGAACCAAAAGACTCAACGCAAAGTTCACAGAAGGTAAAGATAAAATAATTGAATCAAATGATAAAACTTAATATCGTTAAGCCAGAGCTTCACTCAATTCAAGTCTTCTCAAGAGGATAGTTGGTTATCAGAGTAGAGTGCCGTTCGCGTTTACTTAAGTAGAATTATAAAGCCAACGACACCCATCCCTAGTCCGACCATTAAGAGAGCTCCCTTCTCCACTCAGGGATCATCTGACACATGGCCCTTCCGGAATTAACTGCAGGGCCTGTGGATCGCTCGGATAAGTTGAGTCTGTTCAATCATAAAGGTTTTCTGCAATACATTTTGATTATGCCTGCAGGAGAGAAAAACCTTTCCAATCGCCATCTTGTCAATGGCCAACTGACAATCCGACTTTGGACCCAAACCTAGGTATGAGACTCAGTAGCCCTATGGGTTTTTCCCGTCTATGCAAGCACTGCAGTCAACTGTGTCTACTTGGCCTATCGGCAGCTTTTCTTGTAACTGCGTAGCTTCTCAGGTAAGTGTCTTTACTGAGTTGGCTAAATAGGCGCTACCTATAGCCAACCGTTAAGGGATCACCTTAGCCGTAATAAGACTGAATGCCTCTTAGAGTCCTGTAACGTCCCGCAGTAATGGTATAGTGCCTGGGCTATCGTTGTGTAAGTAGTAGAGTTTTATCTGGACAAACTTCCGTTTATCCCCGACTCTCAGATAGCTATTCCGGGGGACCCCCATACCTCCCATAGGGATTATAGGTACCTAGAGTACCCTCGGAAGGCCATCTGATGTCAAGACTAACAACTTGCCCGGGTCGGCCGTCGCCCAGCCCTATATATATCCTGCGGACAGCATCTGGTCGGAAGGACAGCAGTGACGTATACGGGGTTACGTTGCCACCTTCGATTTCTCAGTTTTGTTAGGCTTTTACCAACTGTCTCCCTTGCCCACCCGTCGCAAGGGGCGAACGTGGGAGCCGCAAGGGGGTTTTGGACGAGCCAAAATCACTGCAACCACCCTGGGGTACTTGTAGTAAGATTTCGCGTTTTGCGTAACGTTAGGAGAGGGTAACTAGAGGTCCATGATTTCACCCGCGATCCCCAAGGTAGGGTAACTGGGCCCTATCATGGAGCAAATCGCTGCAGAAGTCTGTGTAACGCCCCTTTGCGTCACCAGAAGGTTCCGCATAACTGACCTATTTGTTACACGCGAGTCCACGCGCTAGAAACACCTGGTTACACGAATGTGGCACACCCGGCGGCGTCTACACTGCTTACCATGTTTTCCTAAGGCTCCCTGTTACCCTGCCTAAGTGGTTACCCTGCCTAAGTGAGGAGATGGGTTACCCTATATAAAGGGTTACCCTGCCTAACCATGCTTCCGGGTTACCCTACTCAAGAGGGTTACCCTGCCTGACTGTAGCTCCGGGCTACCCTGTCTAGCGGGGTTACCCTACCTAAGTGTGCACCAAGGTTACCCGGCCTTGCTGGGTCACCGTATCTTTCTAGGTACCTAAGTACCCTTTCTTCATGAAAGGTACTTATGGTTGCTATGTCACTTTGCAGGTGTCTGGTACCGTTCCTGTCCACGTCCTAGTAGGACCACTGGCTGGGCTGAGGTTCGGTAAGCTATACCAACTGATCTAGGGGTCGTTACAGGCAGTCAGAGCTCCAAAGGCGAACAAGCTACGGCATCCAGCTTCAAAGTAGACGAAGCAGGAAGACAGTTATCCTGAGACCAAGCAAAGCAATTCCTAGCGGCCTCAGTGAAGGAACTAGCCAAAGAGAAAGCGAGAACTCCAGGAGAGTTCACCGGTACGTCAAAGGGATTGAAGGGAAAGCAAGTAGCAACACCCAAGGACGATCCAAGCAGCTCAGACAGCTCAGACAGCTCCGATAGCTCTAGTGATTCAGACGATATGTCGAATCCAGGACGTAGTAATGCGCCAGTGGCTAGAGAGCCAACACCAGCAACTACAGCGGAACTTAGCATCAAGGTCCCTACACCAAAGAAGTTCACTGGTGAAGGAGAGTACCTTAAACCAGAAGCGTTCGATCGTTGGTACCAGTCAGTCAAGTTATACCTAAGACTACACGGAGTCAACTCCAAAACAGACGGAGCGGGAAACTATTGGATACTGTACACAGAAGGGAGAGCTCAAGAAGCAGCTTTCCAGGCAGCAGAAAACTATGGCGAAGACTTAATCAGAGATCAGCTAATTGATTGGTTAAGAGAACGATTACAGTCATCCAGACAGAAGGATGACCTTTACAAACGATTCCACGAGATTGAGCAAGTCAAGAATGGGAAGAAGCAGTGCATCACAACGGTTGCTACAGACCTGTTGATGTACCGATCACGACTACCAGAAGGCACCATTTCCGAATATGCCTGCATCTAAAGGCTCTTCCAATGTATGCACACTAGGCTAAGGCGAGATGTCGAAACATGGTATGATTCAAGCAAAACAATCCTGACTATGATAACCTATGCAGAGAGAGTTGATGCAATCCTCCATGATACAGGAGCCTATGGAAAGGAAAGGGAGAATGATCGATACAAGGAAGACAACTCCAAGAAGGACAACAAAACTCAATGGAAGAAAAAGGAATCAAGCAAAACGAAGACTTCAAGAGAAAAGGTAGCATGCTTTACCTGTGGAGGTAAAGGACATATGGCAAAGGATTGTCCTAACAAAAAGGACAAAGGCAAAAGAAAGACACCAAAGAAGGAGACATCATCCAATCGAGTTAAAGAATCCTGCAGCGAAGATGAGGTATATGTCAATGCCTTAGAGGTCGAGACCAATGCATCAGCACAGAACACGCTACCCAAGGGTGATAAGAGTCACACAGCATTGGAAGGAACGATCCTGATTAACGGCAAACAAGTGAGAGTCCTATTTGATACAAGAACAATAGGAACAGACCTATTAAGCACAACCTTTGTCACTACACATGGAATTCCATGTACCGAAATGGCAACTCCTGCAAGCATTCATATGGCTATGAACGGGTCACGATCTGAGTCCCGGAAAGAATGCAACGTCAGCATAGTAATTGGGAAGATGAAGACTACTGGAAATAGATTGATGGTAGGGAACTTAGGCAAGTACGATGCCTTGATTGGCATGCCATTCCTATCGCGAAATAATGCATCAGTCGAATGTGGAAAGCTGAGGATTCACTTTCCGGACCACAAGATATGGGTCAATTGCACACCAACGAGTGCCTGAATTCAAGCAGCTGTGACAAGCATAGAAGAGATAAAGGAACAATAAGCGAAGGTATTCCCAGATCTGATTCCTGAAAGTTTACCACCCTAGAGAGAGATCAACCACCGAATCAGATTAGAGGATCCAGAGAATCTGAAGACGATGCCAACATACTCAGTACCAGAAAAGTACGAGATTCAACTCAAAGCATAGCTGGACCAGAAACAGCGAGAAGGAGTCATTGAAAGGGCACAAGTGCCAGGAGCAGCATCTATGTTTGTATCAGTCAAAGAGAAGACTGATGGCAGGACCAGATGTCTAGCGGACCATACAGAGAAAAAGGACAATACGCGGAAGGATGACTAATCTATTCCGAACCAAAGGAGATTACTCAATGCACTGGCAAGGGCACGATACAGGAGCAAGATTGACCTAAGCGACGCCTATTTTCAAACCAGAGTGCACCCTGACGATGTTAAATATAACAGTTTCAAAACACCCTTTGGGGGTTTCGTTAGCAAGGTTATGCTACAAGGAGTCATGAATGCACCAGGAACATTCATGAGGATCATGTCAGACCTACTCGCTGACTACCTGGGAGAATTCGTATGGGTGTAGATTGACGATATACTGATATTCTCCGAATCAGAGTCCAACCACTTGAAACACATTAAAATGGTCTGTGACAAGTTGGAAAAAGCGGAGTTCTATGTGAGCAAAAAGAAGTCAGACGTCTTCGCTAAAGAATTACCAGTTCTTGGCCATGTCATCGACGAAAAGGGGCTTAGAGTATCACCTGAAAAGATCAGGAGGATTGAGGAGTGGGAAACACCGAGGAATGAGAAGCAACTCCCGGAGTTCCTAGGATTGGTAAACTACATTAGCCTATTCCTACCACACATTGCTACTATAACAGCACCCTTGACGGATCTTACGGGAAATGAGGAATATATCTGGACACCTACACATAATCAATGCATCGAGAATGTGAAGGAAATCCCCAAACAGAATCAGGTCATGAGACCGATCAACCACACCTCAGGACACAATATATGGCTCATTACGGATGCCTTTGACTCAGGGGTAGGAGCTTGGGTAGGGCAAGGAGACACACCTGAAACGGCGAGGCCTGCGGCATTGCACAGCAGGAAATTCACGTACTCACAAATGAATTACAGAACTACCGATAAGGTGGCACTTGCGATTATAGATGCCTTAACCTCCTATGATGATATTCTTGCAGGGCATGAATTTACGATCATAACCGAACACCAAGCATTGGTGTACCAGAAGACAGCCAAGAACCCCTCACGCAAGCAGCTGAGGTGGCAAACCGACTGGGGAAAATACGAGGCAAAGATATGTTATAGGCCTGGGAAAGGAAACTATTTAGCTGACGCTCTTTCACGTCTTTATGAGCAATTTGATCCAGAACCAAACTACACTCAAGACCCTACCAACGAAGAAGATTTAAACCCTCATAACATACCCTTTATATCCTCAAATATGTCACGCTTCGAACCACTTCCTGTTGAAGAACCACTTTCAACGGATAACTCAGATTGCTCTATCAGGGCAGGAAACGATTGGGGAGACAGAGTCAACCTAGAGATTAGCGATAATGAGAGGAATCATGCGGCCATGCACTGGAGCGCATACTATGACCGTCCGTGTACCATCCACGAGGACGAGAAGATAGGAGACAAGATAGTTCTACCTGAGCTAGCCTCTACCTACGAAGAAAGGAAATGCATCTTGCTACCTCCACGGCCAGTATTGGACCTGGATGCTATTAGACGACGTTTGAACGAACAACTAGGAGACATGAGTTCGGATTATCAGGACAAGGAGAGTCCTTACCAACAACTACCAAAGGAGCCTAAGTAGCCCCCCTACTCCAATGTGGCACTAGGCCAACCAAGGCCTATACCAGTCATCGAACACCCTACCCTACCTCACCACCAGCGTACACTCTAATAGATTTACGAGGACTAGGAGGAGGAAGTACCACGCCTGGAACGAGTACAGGATGAACGGGATACGGTAGCAGTAGTGGCAGAAATGAGCAGCCAATGGAGAAGACAGATGGTGGAAGCCTACAGGAACGATGACCTATACAAGCAGGCTTCTGACACTAGCAACACTGGAAGAGGTGGCAAGCTATCCCACTATAGGATCGGTGATAGACTAATGTATGCAACGACCAGAGGTCGTCAGGATTGCCTATACATACCTAAGGCACATGCAGTGAATGGGATGACACTCAGGGTGATCGTTATTGATGAGATTCACAACAGAGGACACCATAGCGCAGATAGGAACCTACGCTATGCTACAGAATACATATTTTGGCCCGAGATGAGGAAAGACTTTCGAGACTATGTCCGACAATGCGATTTATGCTAAAGGAATAAGCAACGCAACAAGCTACCTGAAGAAGAGGCACAGTCTATACTAGTACCCTACGAGATATTCACCTCCTATGCTATCGACTTCGCAGGACCATTCAACCAGTCTGCAAACAACAAGTATGATACAGTACTAGTGGTTATCGATAGGGCGGTTGGATTCACATGGTTTATCCCTACACATTCAAACAGTCAAGCAGTCGAGACCCTTACCCTCCTCCGGGACTATATTTTCACTCCACATGGAGTACCTAAATCGATTATCAGCGATGCTGACCCACGTTTCACCCCACGATTTTGGGCCCAAAGCATGAAGTCTTTCGCGATTGAGCACATCAAGGCAGTACCTGGACACCATGAAACCAACGGCCAGGTTGAGAGAAAGATTAGGGAACTTAAGACCGCCTTGAGGAATGTTGTTAACAAGCGCCAGAAAAACTGGTTACTTGCACTTCCTGAGTTAGTAGCCTACGAGAATGCAGGAAATTCTAATGTCCTGAATATGTCACCATACAAAGCCCTGTATGGACGAGATTACCCGATGCTGTCGACTATTAGAGTCATAAACACCCAGGTGCCTGCCTCCGATGACTTCCTGAACAGACACGAGAAATTGCGTAATGAAGCCTATCAATCTGTCCTAATGGATAGATTTAGGAGCACAAAGATGGCAGCAAGAAGAAGGACCACACACAAACCCATTGATGTGGGAGAACGATTGTTAGTTTGGGGGGACCTGTTCGCTACGGAATCTGGTAGAAGCAAGAAACTGGAACCCAGATGGCGAGGACCCTTCATGGTGTTGGAATACGACTCCCATACACAGAACTACACAGTTAAGATGGAGGCTAGGATTTACCGCCGCAAGAAATGGGTATTTCATTGCTCAACAGTTAAGAGGTTCATGGAGAATGATGATGAGAGATTTCCTGGCAGAGCCCATGCGAAACCTGCGCCCATCCTCATTGAAGAAGTACCGGAATGGGAAGTTGAACAAGTGTTGGACCACCGCCAGCACTATGGACGATACCAGTTCCTTATTAAGTGGAAAGGTAATGCAGATTCTGAGAACAGCTGGGAGCCTGTCGAAGGATTGGAGAATGCTATGAACCTTGTTCAGGAATGGTGGACAGATAACTGCCCTGGTGACGAGTTTCCAATCGTTACTGGATATATCGAGATCGGATTCACGTCAAAGACACCAGTATACGGGGAGTTTGCTGATGAAGGGAAGGTGGACAATGGATTTTGAAAACCCTACTTGGAGAGCGACTATGACGACTCTGGAGTTTCAGATGATGGTGAGGTTATTAAAACTTGGTTTGGATTAGGATTTTGATATCTGGAAATTAGTTTTTTTTTTGGTTTTTTGGTTTTAGAAACAGTTGTTTTGTTTCCGGGGTGTAACCGGTATTGGTTACTATTGCTAAGGCTGACAAGACTAACAGAAACTAGCAGGGCTAGTAAGGGATTAGTTTGTTTTGTTATTGGTTTCAAGTATCGTTTGATACTTAGTTTGTTTTATGTTAGGTTTCATGTGTCAGGCTGATACCCGATATGTTTTATATTTTGTTTCATGTATCGGGATGATACATATTTTGTTTGCAGTACCGTTAGGTGCATGAGGCATTTGTTTGATTGGAGGACTTTATAAGTGGAGCTTGGTTATCTCCGTTGATTGGAAATCAAATGGAAAAAGATGGAAAGCTTTGGAAAAGCGAGATTATGTATTTAGAGAGTGCCCCTCTGGAGCTTAGACAGGGCAGACTTCGACAGACAGAGTTTTCAATATACTTGGTTGAGCAGTTACTTCTTTTCAGTTCGCATGAAACCACAGCAAGTAAGTCTAGGACTTAGCGAAGCTGGCGATATAGTAATCGACGGCTGTTTGACAACCTATCTCGACCTCCGGTAGCTATCACTCACTTGAAATCCCGACAGTTTGGGATCAGAGTTAGTTATCGTTATACCTTACCGAGACGCATCCCTTTGGTGCCTGATACACCCAGGGAGGCGTTACACCTACACCAACCTTGTAAAAAGCAGTTAGACCTTTATTGGAGTTGTGATATATCACGCACAGTCCCTCCCATACCTTGCTTACACCACTGCCCCACTCATGGACTTAATTGACCAAGATGCATGTGAATGACGACACTTGCAAGAGGAAGCATTCATACATGTTAGGCACCTGGCCAAGGAGACAATTCCGCTTCGCCCCATCTCAAATGAGACATCAGCAGATCCAATATAGGTTACCTCATAACTGACGCCTATAAGGTTGGATCAGGAGCATGGGTTGGCCACTGACCCTCCCCTGAGAAAGCATACCCTGCCGCATTTCACAGCAGAATGTTTGCAACAAGTCAGCTGTACTACCCTGTTCCTAAACTGAAACTTTTGGTGCTTGTGGATGCTATTGAGGCATTCCATCCGATTCTATATAGCACCAGGTTGACTTTTGTGTCTAACAACAAAGCACTATCCTTTTTCCTAAAGGAGATTGATGTAACGCCACACTGGGTGTATCAGGCACCAAGAGGTGTGCGTCTCATTAAAATATAACGATAGTAACTCAGATCCCAAACTGTCGGTACTTCGAGTGAGTATTACTACCCGAGATCTTGATAAGTTGTAGAACAGCTGTCAATTACTATATCGCCAGCCTCGCAAAGTCCTAGAGTTACTTGCTTTGGTTTCGTGTAAACTGAAAAGAAGTAATTGCTCAAGCAAGTATATTGAAAACTCTGTCTGTCGAAGTCTGCCCTGTCAAAGCTCCAGAGGGGATGTCTTAAATACATCATCTTGCTTTGCCTAAGCTTACCATATCCATCCATTTGATTTTCAACCAACAGATATAACCAAACTCAGCTTTGAAAAGTCCTCCAATAAAGCAAATACCACAAGCACCTAAATGGGACTGCAAACAAGATATGTATCATCCCGATACATGAAACAAAACATAAAATATAACGGATATGAGCCTGATACATAAAACCCACTATAAACCAAACTAAGTATGAAAATGATTCTTGAAATATATCATAAAACAACCTAAGTATCAAACGATACTTGAAAACAATCATAAAATAAACTAAGTATCAAACGATACCTGAAACCAATTATAAAAGAAACTAACCCCATGCTAGCCCTGTTAGTTTGCGTTAGCCTAGTTAGCCTTAATAATAGTAACCAATACTGGTTATCCCCCAGAAATAAAACTACTGTTTCCAAACACAAAACCCAAAAAACAATTTCCCCAAACATGGAAATCAAAATCAACACCAAGTCTTGATAACCTCGCCATTATCTGAGACCCCAGAGGTGTCATAGTCATTCTCCAAGTAGGGTTTCCGAAATCCATTGTTCACCTTGCCTTCATGACCAATCTCTCTATAGACTAGTGTCTTGGGCGTGAATCCAATCTCGATATATCTTGTAATGATAGGAAATTCGTTGCCTGGCCTGTTATCTGTCCACCATTCCGCACAAGGTTCAAAGGGTGCTCCAATCCCTTAACAGGCTTCCAGCTATTCTCAGACTACGCATAACCTTTCCACTTAATATGGAACTGGTCTCGTCTATAGTGCTGGCGGTAATCCAACCCATGCTCAACTTCCCATTCCGGTGCCTCTTCAACCAGGATGGGCGCTAGGTTCGCATAGGCCGTGCAAGGGAACTTATTATCATCGTTTTCTGTGAACCTCTTAACTGTAGAGCCATGAAATACTACTTCCGTGCGCCGCTAAATCCTAGCGTCCATCTTAAGTGTGTAGATCTGTGTGTAGGAATTGTATTCCAAAACCTCGAAGGATGCTTGCCATCTGGGTTCTAGCTTCTTGCTTCTACCAGATTCCGTGGCAAAAAGGTTTCCCCAGACTAACAATCATTCACCCACATCAATAGGTTTGTGGTTGGTCCTTCTCCTTGCTACCATCATGGTACTCCTAAATCTCCCCATCTTGACGGATTGGTAGGCATCATTTTGCTATTCCTGGGGTCTGTACAGGAAGTCATTGGAGGTAGGCACCGGAGTGTTTCTGACTCTGATGGTCTACAGCATAGGGTAATCTTGTCCATACACTGCTTTGTATGGTCATGTGTTCAGGACATCAGAATATCCTGCATTCTCGTAGGCTGCTAACTTGGGAAGTGCAAGTCACCAGTTGTTCAGGCGCTTGTTAACAACATTCCTCAAGGCGGTCTGAAGTTCTCAAATGTTCCTCTCAACCTGGCCATTGATTTTGTGGTGTCCATGTACTCCCTTGATGTACTCAATACCCAAAGACTTCATGCTTTGAGCCCATAATCTTGATGTAAAATGTGGGTCTGCGTTGCTGATAATCGAAATAGGTACTCTATGTGGAGTGAAAATATGGTGCTGAAGGAGGGTGAAGGTCTCAATTGCTTGACGGCTTGAATGTGTAGGGATAAACCAAGTGAATCCAACCGCCCTATCCTCAACTACTAGTACTGTATCGTACTTGATATTTCCAGACTTGTTCAATAGTCCTACTAAGTCGATAGAGTAGGAGGTGAATATCTAGAAGGGTACTGGCATAGACAGTGCCTCTCCTTCAGGTAGCTTATTGCGTTCCTTATTCCTAGGGCAAGAGTTGCATTGGCGAACATAGTCTCGAAAATCCTTTCTTATCTCGGGCCAGAATATGTATTCAGTAGTATAGCATAGGTTCCTATATGCGCTGTGATATCCTCAGTTATGAATCTCATCAATAATGATCTCCCTGAGCGTAATCCCATTCACTGCATGTCCTTTAGGTATGTATAGCCAATCTTTACCACCCCTGGTCATTGTATACATCAGTCCATCGCCGATGCTAGATCAGGATAGCTTACCACCTCTCCCATTGTTGCTATCGTCAGAAGCTTGCTTGTATAGGTTATTGTTCCTGTAGGCTTCTACCATCTGTCTTCTCCATTGGCTGCTCATTGCAGTTAACACTCCTGCCGTATCCCGTTCTTCCTGTACTTGCTCCAGGGATGATGCTTCCTCCTCTTCGTCCACATAAAGCTCGCAGAGGGTACACTGGTGGTGAGGGAGGGTAGATGGCTCGATGACTGGTATAAGCCTTGGTTGGCCGAGTGCTGCAATGGAGTAGAGGGGCCACTTATGCTCCTTTGATGGTTGTTGGTAAGGACTCTCCTGGTCCTGATATTCTGAACTCATGTCTTCTAGTTATTCGTTCAAACGTTGCCTGATTGCATCCTGGTGCAATACTGGCCATGGGGGTAGCAAGATGCTATTCCTTTCTTCGTAGGTAGAGACTAGCTCAGGTAGAACACTCTGGTCTCTAAGCTTCTCATCCTCATGAATGGTACACTGCTGATCATAACATGCACTCCAGTGCATGGCCACAAGGTTTCTCACGTCATCTCTGATCTCTAGGGTGACTCTGTCTCCCCAATTGTTCCCTGCCCTGATAGAGCAATCAGAGTTATTCGAAGAAAGCGCTTCTTCAACAGGAAGTGGTTTAAAGTGCGACATGTTTGAGGATGTAAAAGGTATCTTGTGAGGATTTGAATTTTCTTCATTGGTAGGGTCTTGAGCGTAGTTTGGTTCTGGATCAAATTGCTCATAAAGATGGGAAAGAGCGTCAGCTGAATAGTTTCCCTTCTCAGGCCTATAACATATCATTGCCTCGTATTATCCCATATGGGTTTGCCATCAGCTGCTTGCGTGAGGGGTTCATGGCTGTCTTCAGATAAACTAATGGTTGGTGGTTGATTATGATCGTAAATTTACGCCCTGCAAAAAGATAATTAAATCAGGATAAGGTATCCATAATTGCAAGTGCCTCCTTGTCGGTAGTTCGCGTATTCATTTGTGAGTGGGTGAACTTCCTGCTGTGCAATGCTGCAGGCTTCACTGTTTCAGGTGTGTCTCCTTGTCCTATGCAAGGTCCTACCCCTGAGTTCGAGGGTTCCATTATGAGCCATATCTTATGTCTTGAGGTGTGGATGATCCATCTCATTAACTGATTCTCTTATGCAATCTCCTTCACATTCTCGATGCATTGATCAGGTGTTGGTGTCCAGACAAACTCCTCATTTCCGGTAAGATCTGTCAACGGTGCTGTTATAGTGGCGATATGAGGTAGGAATTGGCTAATGGAGTTTACCAATCCTAGGAACTGCTGGAGTTGCTTCTTATTCTTTGGTGTATCTTACTTCACAATCCTGTAGACCTTTTAAGTGAAGGCTGTAAGCCCCTTGTCATCGATCACGTGGCCTAATACTTTCAATACTTTTGCAAAGAAGTCCTACTTCTTTCTGATTGCAAAGAACTCCTCTTTTTCTAACCTGACACGGGCATCTTTAATGTTTTTCAAGTGGTCAGACTCTGTATCGGAGAATATGAATATTACGTCAATATACACCAACACAAATTCTCCAAGGTAGTGGGTGAGTATTTTAGACATGATCCTCATGAAAGTTCCTGCTGCATTCATATCTCCTTGTAACATAACTTTGCTGACGAAACCTCTAAAGTATGTTTTGAAAGTATTATATTTGACATCGTCAGGGTGAACCCTGGTTTGAAAGTAGGCATTGCTTAGCTCGATCTTGCTTCAGTATTGCACCCTTACTAATGCATTGAGTAATCTCCTTTGGTTCGGAATAGGTTCATCATCCACTTGAGTGTCATCATAACTTGATGTAAGGTCTGCTAGATATCTGATCCTGCTATCAGTCTTCCCTTTGACTGACACAAACATCAGTGCTGCTCCTGGCACTTCTGCTATTTCGAAGACTCTTTCTCACTGTTTCTGGTCCAGCCATGCCTTTGGTCGAATCTCGTACTTTTCTGGTACTGAGTATGTTGGCATCGTCTTCAGATTCTCTGGATTCTTCAATCTGATTCCCTGGTTAATCTTCTTTAAGGGTGGTACTCTCTCAGGAATCGGATTGGGGAATACCTTCGTGTATTGTTCCATTATGTCTTCTGTGCTTGTGACTGCTGCTCGAATTCTGGGACTTGTTGGTGTACAGTTGACCCATATCTTATGGTAAGGAAAGTTAATCCTGAGATTTCTACATTTGACGGATGCATTATTTCCCGATAGGAATGCCATTCCAATATATGCATCGTATTTATTTAAGTTCCCTACCATCCTTTTGTAACCAGTAGTCTTCATCTTCACAATCTCTATCCTGAATATGCCTTCTTTCTGGGATTCTGATCGTGACCCTTTCATAGCCATATGAATAGTTGCAGGTGTTGCCATTTCGGTACATGGGATTCCTTGTAGAGTGACAAAGGTTGTGCTTAATAGGTCCTTTCCTATTGGTTTCTCTATCAAACAGGACGCACGGTTGTTTGCATTTAATCACAATCGTTTCTTCCAATGCTGTATGACTCCTGGCACCTTTAGGTACCGTATTCTGATCTGATGCATCGGTTTCGACTTCTAGGGCATTGACCTATACTTCTTCCTTGCTGCTGACATCTTCAACTCGGTTCAAAGAGGTTTCCTTTTTGAGTGTCTTTCCTTTGCCTTTGTTGCTTTGGCTAGGACAATCCTTTGCCATATGTCCTTTTCCGCTGCAGGTAAAGGATGCTCAAGTTTCTATTATAGTCTTGGTCTTACTTGATTCCTTTTTCTTCCATTGAGGTTTGTTGTCCTTCTTGGAGTTGATTTCCTTGTATCGATCGTTCTGCCTATCTTTTCCATAGGTTCCAGTATCCTGGAGGATTGCATTGACTCTCTCTGCATAGGCTATCATGGTCAGTATTTTTTCGCTAGAATCATACCATGTTTTGACATCTCGCCTTCACCTAGTGTGCATATATTGGGAAATCCTTTGGATGAAGGCATATTCGGAAATGGTGCATTCTGGTAATCGTGATCGGTAAATCAACAGGTCTGTAGCCACCATGGTAATACACTGGGTCTTCCATTCTTGACTTGCTAATTCTTGTGGAATCATTTGTAAAGATTATCCTCTTGCCTGAATGACTGGAATCGTTCTCTTAATCACTCAATAACCGGATTTCTGGTTAAGTCTTCACCATAGTTTTCTCCCGCCAGAAAAGCTACTTCCAGAGCTCTTCCTTCTGTGAACAGTATCCAATAGTTTCACGCACCGGCAGTTTTGGAGTTGACTCCATGTAGTTGTAGGTTTAACTAGATTGACTTGTACCCACGATTGAACGCTTATGGCTTAAGGTCAACTCCTTAAACACTAAACTTCTTTGGTGTAGGAACCTTAATGCTAAGCTTCGCTGTAGTTGCTAGTGTTGGCTCTCTAGCTACTGGCACAATACTAGGTCCTGGATTCAACATGTAGTCGAAATCACTAGAGCTGTCTGTGCTCTCTTCGCTGTCTGAGCTGCAAGGATCGTCCTTGGTAGCTGTTGGTTGCTTTCCCTTTAATCCCTTTGGCATACCGTGGAACTCTCCTGGAGTTCTCGCTCTCTCTTTGGCTAGTTCCCTTGCGGATTCCACTAGCACTTACTTTACTTGGTCTCATGATAACTGTCTTTCTGCTTCGTCAGTTTTGAAACTGGATGCCCTTGATTGATCTCCTTTGGTGCGCTGACTGCCTTTCTTTTTTGTGAGTTCCTGTCGCAGGATGAGCTTACCTGACCTCATCTTAAGTCGCTAGTCACCTATCTTGGGCAACTGCTGGCAAGCCTGAGGTTTACTAACCTCTGCCTGCTCTAACTCAACTACGTGTTGAAATATAAAAAAATGTAACCTCTCCCTGAGTGTATCAGTCACCAAGATGTGTACGTCTCAGTAAGGTATACCGTTAGTAAATCAGATCCCAAACTCTCCAGACGTCAAGTGCGTATTACTACCCAGGATCTTGATAGGTTGTTGAACAGCCGTCGTTTAATATATCACTGGCCTCGCTAAGTCCTGGACTTACTTGCACTAGTTTCGTGCCAACTGAAATAAAGTAACTGCACAATCAAGTCTATTGAAAACTCTGTCTGTCGGAGTCTGCCCTGTCTAAGCTCCAGAGGGGCAGTCTTAAATACATGATCCCGTTTTACCAAAGCTTTCCATATCCTTCTATTTGATTTCCAATCAACGGATATAACCAAACTCCACTTTGTAAAGTCCTCCAATAAATCAAATACCTCATGCACCTAAATGATACCCCAAACAAAATATTTATCATTTCAATACACAAAACAAAACATAAAATATATCTGGTATCAGCCTGATACATAAAACCAAACATAAAATAAACTAAGTCTTGAAATGATACTTTAAATTAATCAAAAACCAACTAAGTATTCAGCGATACTTGAAAACAATCATAAAACAAACTAAGCATCAAATGATACTTGAAACCAATCATAAAACAAACTAACCCCTTGCTAGCCCTGTTCAGTTTCCGTTAACCTTGTTAGCCTTAAGAAAAGTAACTAATACCGGTTACAACTGACCTACCTTACCACCAAACTAGATGGTGCATGTTCCTGCAATCTTATGATTTCAATATCATTCAAACACCTGGCAAATACAAGGTCCTTTCAGATGCACTATCAAGGATCTATGAAGACACCCCAGCTGAAGAAGACCAAATCCTCAAAGATCCTACTCAAAAGAAGGCTATGAAGGCACCCTCCTCCGCCATGAACAGTGTATCATGACACTTCCTCAACATGGTCTATATCCAAGTCCCTTATTCTGCCCTCACTCTTCAAGAAGCCTCTCACATTCTTGATCCTGAAAACTCCTCTATGTGGAATTCACATCATGGCACAGCTCAAACCCCCCTAGCTCCCAAGAAGTGAGTCCCTACTCATATACTGTTGAACAAGCCATGAACAAAGCAGCAGATACCCTCAAGCTTGCAACCAATTGCATTCAAGATGGTGAAATCGTCGAAACCTCCTCCTATCTCAGTAACCCTCAAGAGTTATCCCAAGCTACAATAATTATTGAGTGAGCTAATGCTCTACTGTCAGGCATTACTGCGAGAATTAACAATACTGCAGGAGATATAGTCCAACCATTGCATCCAGATACTATCACCAATTGCTTTAAATGAATTCATAATTCTAACAGCCAATTGGAATCTCTTGAGTCACCACCTCTGGAAATATGGCCCCCAGCTGCACAACTACTGAACCTGACCCTCAGCCTACACCAGTACCTCCCCGACCCCCAGTCAATGAACTGGACCAATTTCTGGAATCTAATAGACATAAAGCTATGACTTGACTGCCTGTCTCTGTGAGGAATGCCAATCCTCAATAAATGGAAAGAATATTGGATACTTTCTCTCAGGATCTCGCGATATTCCTGGACTCTTGCCTCTTCACTCTTCTTTCAACTTTGTCTCACCTCATTGTCCTAGGCGCAGAGCATAGAACAGATAGGCTGTTCCAACTCCCCTTCACGATTATGATCGCTACACAGTCTTTCATAGAGTTGTTGATAAGGGAAAAGAAGGAGAAATACAGGATATCGACCAAGGATGGGATCAACCTCCCTCTGAAGTACCTGTCGATTATAAGGATTGCTTCTTTAAGCAATCTTCTTCACAGCTTGACCATTGTGCTATTCAGCTTACCAACTCACGGAAAGGAAAGTAGTACTACAACATTCAAAATGCTACCCAGAATGACCCTCTTCTGGAGGTAGTTACCAAGGCTATCGACGACTCTGACTTGGTCTTATATGATGGAGCTCTTATCAGAAAGGGGATGGATGACAGTAGAGACTGTCCTTATCTCCTTTCTGAAGTAAGCTATGAAGGTGCTGTTGAAATTTCTTATTCGTTTTCATATGAATATTTCCTTGAACATATTGCATATTCTCCTACTTAGTTGGTGTTTCGGCAATACCTATTACACCGCATACATTACTACAGCTAGGATATACTATGAGTTTATTTCTGATATATTTCATTATTACGATAAGGATTCTTATGTATATTTCTTTATCTGGTAGTCGGGTTATTTCGCTTGATTATCACATATTTTAACGCTTATTGTTATGTCCTTTATGGCTTATCATCCACAACGAAACCCTTTACACCAGATTAGATTTATATAAACTTTTGGGATATACTTGGCAGGTTTTCAGGGTCAAATACGTTCACATTTATGTTTTTCCTACTGACTTTACAGTAAAACACGTTCGTACTTATATTTTTCCCTTTTATATTCTTTTAGATAACAGGAGGGCGCATTCTTGTATATATAGGGGCTACCGCCCACTTTTCTCGCTTAGAAGAATAAGGAACACACTATCTACCAATCTACATTCATAAATCTACCACTCCTCACCAAGGCGTGCCCGCAATACTCGCTTAGTATTGCATTAGTATATTCCGATAGATATAAGATCGTGCCCATACACATTTGAACAGGATATGAGCCCGGGCCTCCTATATCTTTAGGACATACATTCACACCCTCCAACAGATCACGAAACCTTACAGTCAACATAGCAAAACCCGTCCTTCCATCGATCCACGTTACCCACCAAAATAATACCCCAAAATATTTTCTCGGCAAAGTTGATTTCTCGGCACGAAACATCGACCAGACGAAACGTTCCTATTTGATGAAAACAAGCATTAACGGCCCGGCATTACACAAGTCTCGGCGAAACACTCTCCGCTTTAAACACTACTTAACCATGCTCTTTTCACTGTTCACCTCCGTCTCCTTCTTTTTACTCTCTTTGTGCGCGTAAGCGTTACCAACCACTCCCCCGCACACTTCATCTTCTACCTGGAAGTTAACACATCTGAGGGTGGACACTTCCAGAAAAATCCTTGATAGATGAACGTGTTACTTTCAGGCTTGATAAAAGTTGTGTGAACTTAAAGCGGGTGTGGGATCACAGAGAACGATTCGAAGAACACAACTTGTGTAACTAAAATCCACCATGGCCACAGCCTCAACCACCGTCCCTGAACCTTCGACAAACAATCCCCCAGCAACCCCTCTGCCCATTGACCAAAGTGCACCGAAACACGCTATTAACTCTAAACGCGGCTTCGCACCCAGTTACAAACTCAGCTCCGTCCTAAAGCAGACTAGGCCAGAGAACTACCGCACATGGCGTGACATCTCCGGGTACGTCCTCTGACTGTTCAACTGCTGGTACATTGTGCAAGGAGAGGAAACTATCCAGGATGAAATACGGCATGAAGAGGGGGATCTGACGAATGTTGACCCTATAGATGAATTTCGTGATCGCTACCAGTAGGCATAGGCCTACTTCCTTGAGACCATTGATCCAAAATGCCTCATCTTCCTGGCAACCTACAAAATGCCGCACGCAATCTGGACGGCGTTCCAGGATAAATTTGACAGAGAAAACACCTTCTCCTTCTCCGACCAACTCAACGCTGTTCTCGATAGCAAATATGAGTGGTCTGAACCCATCGCTGATCACATCGTCAAGTTCGACAGCCACTGAAATCGCATGCAACACCTTTGCACATCTGCTACCGAAAATGACTGTTACGCCCTACCTTTTGCATTTAAGACGGTATTCGAGTCATCAGAAGCAAAAGCTGCTGTCCTTCTCCAGTCCCTTCCCGCGTCGATGAACAACATTGTAGACAACCTCCAAACCAAGGAGGACCTTACCTACAACCATGTCTATAACAGGTTGTTGGATCTTAAAACTTCGGTTAACTCTGAAGATGAGAAGGCGTATATAACCGCCACTGTCAAAGGAAAAGGGAAGGAACAACCCCAATGAAAGGGAAACAGCACATCGGTCACAGCCAAGGAATGCTCATACTGCAAAAAGGATTACCCCTATGCGCACAATGAAGAGCATATTTGGAATGAGTGTCAGAAACTCAAGACCGATTACCAAAAGAAGAAGCAAAGGACAGCGATTGACACCGCCAAGATCGGCAAGGAAGAGACATCCAAACCGGTCAGTACATCCTCAACCCTTAACACTACACGAAAGACCCCTCACCCACACAATAGGGTAATCGATACAGGTGCAAGCTCACATATGACAAGCAACCTAGACCTTCTTATAAACTTTGAACCAGAAAAAGGAAAGGTCAAGTTAGGCGATGACTCTCTAATAGAGTCATGCGGCCGATGAACAGTTAAGCTCATGGCCAAAACGTCTAATGGCCATTTATCTCCTGTTTTTCTTCTATGTGTTCTCAGGGTTCCTAGGTTGAGTCAATGCAACTTGTTATCGTATCGCGCTATCGTTTCTTTGGGAAAAGGGTTTTCTTTACGCAGTTCAGGGAAGGACATGTATGTCATGGGAGAGAATAAAGAGGATTTATAGGGTAAGCTTGACGGACAAGATTATGTCGTGCAGGAAAGAAAGGAACATGCATAAAAAATGACCTATCAGGAGTGGCATGAAGCTTTGGGCCAACCCTCAGCAGCCTACCTTCGCTGCGACAAATTCTCCGACACACCCATATCCCTAAGGTTCCTACAGGTTGGCAATGCCAAACTTGCATTACCTCAAAGTCATCCAAACCAAAACCAGAACCAACACAGCACCATTGCCAAAGCCCCTTTGAGTTAATTCACTCCGACTTAAGCGGAAAATTCTTGACACCATCCTATGGTAATTCTTGGTACCATATCACCTTCTTTGATGACTGCACACGATACACCTGGATTTACCCCATCAAGGTAAAATCCGACATGGTAAAAATCTTCAAACAGTTCATCCAGGAGCGACAAACCCAAGATAGCGCCATATTCAAAGGATTCAGGACTGATAACAGTGGTGAATACGTGAACCATGAAATGCTAAACCTGTTTCAGGCGCATGGAATACTTTATAACAAAACTCCACCCTACTCACATAAATCAAATGGCATTGCTGAATGGTATAACAGGACCATAATAACCGCCACTAGGTCCATGTTAAAAGGTTTAACTTTACGACTTTGGGCAGAAGCAATCGCAACCGCCGTATACCTCAGAAACCGTCTTCCCAACCGATCCATAGGAGGTTCAACGCCCTATGAATCTCTCTACAAACAAAAGCCGTTGATTAACCACCTGCGCCTATACGGGACCAAATGCTTCGTCCACATACCTGTGGAGACCAGAAAACCAGGATCGAAGCTACAGCCCCGGGCGATCGATGGCTATCTTGTTGGATAGACCTCCTTGGACAAGATTTACTGGATATACATCTCCTCGCAACATAAATATCCGAAACATGACATGTACACGGGACCACTAAAACGATTGAACAATTGGAAGAGCTAAGTACAACACCTGCTCCAGAATCCCAATTTGAGACCGTCCATCCTCCTTCCTTTCCAATAGACCTGCAATCGTACAGTAAGACTTTGGAATTAGACCCAAGTACGACACCTACAAACCGCACAACAGCGATTGAAATCCGTCCTCATCCATTACCTCCACATCCAGAGAACTACGACCGACCTAACACACCGTCACCTACTCCAGATGCTGCTCCCTTGAAACAAGAACCTCAAGAACAAGAGGCCCTACCAGACGAGCAAGCTGAAACAAGGACAAGCTCAAGACGAATCTCACGGCCACCGGTACGCTTTATCAGAAATGCTACTGTACTAGCTGTTGAGGATCCCACCACGTATCACCAAGCGATTTACAGTACGCTTAAGGAACAGTGGACCACGGCGATGGATGACGAGATTAATGCACTAAAAAGGAATGAAACCTTCGATGTTGTTGAGAGACCAATTGGAAGAAAGATAATGGATAGTAGGTGGGTAATCAAGACTAAACATAATGCAGATGGGACTTACGAAAGGTTTCGCGCAAGAGCCGTTTCCAAAGGGTTTTCACAAATTCCTGGCTTCGACTTCAAAGAAACATTCGCACCTGTTATCCGTTATGAATCTCTCCGCTTCTTCGCGATATGCGCTTAAAACAAATGGCGACCGCGACAGTTCGATGTTAAATCTGCTTTCCTCTACGGCGAACTCAAAGATGAAGTTTACCTATGACCGTTACCTGGGTACTGTGACGGAGAAAATGTATGGAAACTTAACCGATGTCTTTATGGACTTAAGCAATCTGCGAATGAATGGTATGCTCTCTTCGCAAAATTCTTAACCTCCCAAGAATTTATGACATCAATCCTCGACCCATGCATGTTCGTCCATGCTAAACACGACCTCTACGTATTGGTTTACGTCGACGACATTGCCATTCACGCAACCGACTCCCCCCACGCCACATCCCTCTTTAAAGACCTGAAAAAGGCATTCGAGATCACTGACCTAGGGGAAGCTAACTTCCTACTCAGCTTGCACATAACGTATACACCAGAGGGCATACATCTTACCCAGCAAAAATACATCAAGTCAGTCCTCCAACGATTTGGCATGGAAAACTCACCTTCCGTTTCTACCCCTTTACCAAAAGGCATTCAACTTACGAAACGGACCGAAGACATACGGATACCAGACCCCTCCATTTACCAATCGGTTATAGGATCACTTATGTACCTCACCACTGGCACAAGACCCGACCTCTCGTATACGATTTCATTTCTTTCTCACTTTTCTTCTTGCCCATCTGAAGCACACTTAAAGGCCGCTAAACACGTCCTCGTTACCTTGCTGGAGCGGAAAATATAGGATTATTCTACCCGTACCCAATCAACACAACTCCCACTAAAGATGTCTATGCTGATGCAGACTTTGCCGCCTGCCTTGATACCTGCCGCTCCTTCTCAGGATATATTGTTATCTTAAATGGTTCATGAAAATCTAGGGGATCCAAGAAACAGACATGACTCGCTACATGTACTACCGAAGCTGAATACGTTGTTATGTCACTGGCTACGCGACAAAGCCAATGGTTCCAAAAAGGCCTCCACGATATTCGACTAGGTTTACCGATCGCTTTGCACGCAGATAATACCGGCGCTAATTTTCTTGCGACAAACCATCAACTCAATGAACGTACCAAACACAACGATGTTCACTTTCATAAAATACCAGAAGAACTCGACCGCGGTTCGTTCACTTTACTAAAAGTTGAGTCGTCAGACAACCTTCCTGATATATGCACCAAAATCTTAGCAAAACCAGCACTTACTCGGTTGATCGGACACGTGAGCTGTAGATAATGAGGGGAAGTGTTGAAATTTGTTATTCGTTTTAATATCAATATTTCCTTAAACATAGCGTATATTCTCTTACTTTGTTAGTGTTTCGGCAATACCTATTACACCGCATACATTACTACAGCTAGGACATACAGTGCCCTTATTTCTGTTAAATTTCATTATTACGATAAGGATTCATATGTATATTTCTTTATCTGATATTCGGGTTATTTCGCTTGATTAGGACATATTTTAACGGTCATTGTTCCGTCCTTTATGTCTTATCATCCACAACGAAACCCCTCAGACCACTTTAGTTTTATACAAACTTTTGAGATTTTCTTGGCAGGTTTTCAGGGTCAAATACGTTCGCACTTATGTTTTTCCTACTGACGTTACGGTAAAACACGTTCCTACTTATATTTTTCCCTTTTACATTCTTTTAGATAACGGGAGGGCGCACTCTTTTATATATAGGGGCTACCGCCCACTTTTCTCGCTTAGAAGAATAAGGAACAGACTCCCTACCAATCTACCGTCATATATCTACCTCTCCTCATCTACTCGTGACCGCATTACTCGCTTATTATTACGTTAGTATATTCCGATGAATATAAGATCGTGCCCATACACATTTGAACAGGTTATGAGCCCGGGCCTCCTATATCTTTAGGATATACATTCACACCCTCCAATAGATGACGAAACCTTACAGTCAACTAAGCGAAACCTGTCCTGCCATCGATCCACGTTTCCCACCAAACTAAGACCCCAAACATTTTTCACCACAGAGTTTATTTCGCAGCACGAAACATCGACCAGACGAAATACTTCTTCTTGACGAAACCTGACATTCTCGGCCTCTGCATTACACAAGTCTCGGTGCAACACTCTTGGCGTTAACCATTACTTAACCAAGCTCTTTTCACCGTTCGCCTCCGTCTACTTCTTTTTCCTCTCTTTGTGTGCGCATGCGTTACCCACCACTCCCCCGCATACTTTATCAACAACCTGGAAGTTAACACATCTGAGGGTGGACACTCCCAGAAAAATCCTTGATAGGTGAACGTGTTACTTTCAGGCTTGATAAAAATTGTTTGGATTTAAAGGGGGTGAGTGGTCACTGAGAACGATTCGAAGAATACAACTTGTGTAACCAAAATCCACCATGGTCTCAGCCTCAACCACCGTCCCTGAACCTTCGCCCGACAATCCCCCAGCAACCCCTCTGCCCATTAACCAAAGGGCACGGACACACGCTAATAACTCTAAACGCGGCTTTGCACCCAGTTACAAACTCAGCTCCATCTCAAAGCTGACTGGGCCAGAGAACTACCACGCATGGCGTGACATCTCCGAGTACGTCCTCGGACTCTTCAACTGCTGGGACATTGTGCAAGGAACGGAAAACATCCCCGATGAAATACGAGATTAAGGCGGGGATCTGACGAATGTGGACCCTATAGATGAATGTCGCGTTCGCTACTAGTGGGCATCGGCCTCCTTCCTCGAGACCATTGATCCAAAATGGCTCATGCTCCTGGCCACCCACAAAATGCCCCAGGCAATTTGCACTGCATTCCAGTAAAAATTTGACTGAGAAAACACCTTCTCCTTCTTCGACCAACTCAACGCTGTTTTCAATACCAAATATGAGTTGTCTGAACCCATCCCTGATCACAACGGCAAGTTCGACACCCTCTGGAATCGAATGCAACACCGTTGCACCTCTGCTACCGAAAATGACCGTTACGCCCTACCTTTTTCATTTAAGACGGTATTCGAGTTATCGGAAGCCAAGGCTGCAGTCCCTCTCCGCTCCCTTCGCGAGTCGATGCACAACATCGTCGACAACCTCCAAACCAAGGAGGGCCTTACTGTTAAGGTTCGACTATCTATATCGCGCAACCGGCAACGATATATGATTCCGTCTATC
>QFET01001141.1:2736-46154 GCA_003316355.1 Tuber calosporum | reverse complement strand
GTGACGCGATTAGCGCACATGATCTTTTATGGAAATTGGATACTAGGGGGATTGTATACAATGACTCAAATTGTGAGTCATAGGACGTTTGTTATACTATGACTCACACTGCAGTCATAGTAAAGAGGTGACTCATAGTAAAGTTACCAGGGTTAGGGTTGTGGGAAGAGCGCCTATATAAGGAGGGTCACGGACACAGATAGCTAGCTCTTCACGCAACCACCTAAGTAACTTTCTATGTTATATTTTACCTATTAGTTCAATCTTACTTTACTCTTATTACAACCATCCGTTTACACCACCGACCGAAATGTGATTCTGAGAACGTATCGCTAAGAAGCAGTCGCAGGGGCTAGGAGTGAAAGGACTCAGCGTTCCCTAGGCGACATAAGGCTACGAGACCTGAAGAGTGGTAAGACGAGCGATACGTATCGTTACCTGTTGCTATTAAAGAAGATAGTGTGCCTTGTCCGGCAGACTAAGGATAGGTTTGTAACAATAGTGGTATTTCTGCAAGATCAGCCAAAATCATTTTTTTCAAAACAGGATATAGTAGAGAGATCATAGAAGATAATAGTAGCTTAGCCTGAAAGTCTAGTATTATAGGGTTCTTCTTGGTTGTTGGTTTGGTTCAGGTTCTAACATTTAGACTGTGGATTCAGGATTGAGTCCAGGATCTTCCAAATAATTTTGAATATATTGTAGTTTTAGTTGTATGAAGGCTGTTATAAACCCTCTATTTTACTGTTATATATATTATGTATAGTTTGAGTGTATAAGATATACAGTTCTCATAACTACTCCAGATAGGTCAAGTAGATAGTCTTCGCAAGAGGTAAGAAATATTTGTCAATGTTATAGGGCTGAGAATTCCCTCAGTCTTTGAAGTGGTAAAATCTTTGACTGTTATCATGTTCTACTAGCATAAGAGATATTGGCGTTAAAAACTTTGTAGATCTCAGTGACCGAGTATTGATAGCAGAATATTACAAGGTAGCCAATTCAGTATTGTTTCATTTCTGAGGCAATGATCTCCTCGAGTATATATAGAGTTTGTTTAGAAAGCTCAGTAAGCAAAGGGATAAATAAGAAAGTAAGGTTCTTGAGTAACTTATAAGGTTATCATATTGATATAGTCACTTCTCTATTGCTTGATTAAGAGTTAACTACTGCAAATCACCAGCTATTGATACACCTTTCATCATACTTATATGCTCTATATATTAGAACTTCTTCTGTTAATTTTCATAAGCTACCCCACTGGTAAAAGCACATTTTGACAATGAAAATATCTACTCCTCAGTAAAATATTCCCTCAAACTCTCTGTTCTTCTGATAATGTCAAGCACTCTACTAGTAGATAGCTTTGATTTATTTGCTTAATCCATTAAGTTCAAGTAGATGCCACCTCCTTGCAAATATGTCACCTAATACAAGTTGATCAGTTTGGATAGCTATCTTTCACAGATATATGCACTCAGTAGCATATGCATTCAAATTATCAAGTGTCTACTTACTCCTTATATAGACTCTTGATCTTTCACAAAGGTTGTGCAGCTCTGCAATTGATACTTCTTCAAGCACATATGGGTTGAAGTTATATAGTAAACTTCCTGTTCTATCTACTCTTATATCATATAATTTTATAGCATTTTTCTCAGGAGTGTAACAACTATCCTATAATTCAGGTATTAAAGTGGAGTGGTAGAATTAATGGTTTTGTAGATATCAAGACTTTAAAGATTTGTCCTTGATTCCAATGTAATATCCACTTATGTTTAGCAATTAAAACCTTTTTAATATAACTGCTATAAACATGATTAATTCTATTCATATCATATTGTTAAACATAAAGGAAATAGTGCTAATTATATAATGTGATAGTATATGGAACCTGGAGGTCACTTTATATCTAAAACTTAAGCTGGCAAGAACTAGTATCTAAAGTAGAGCTGCCCAGCCTTGTTGAAAGATCTAGACTCCAGACAAGCAGTATTTAGAAACTTGAAAATCGCAATACATATGTGTCTGAGTGCATAGATGGAAGAAAGACAGCTATCCAGACTGATGAACTGGTATTCCAATTATTTGCAAAGGGGCTACATCAATATGAACTTCCTTCATTTGGCAAATTAATCAAAGACTATCCACTGGTGGAGTGCTAGACACTCTAAGAAAACATATCAAGTTCATCGGAGCATTAGGTATAGCAGGGCATACATCTTCAGCGTCAAATAGTGTTTCCACTTTCTAAGACTATGGCTGATGTCAATAAATGATACTTCATATATATGGCTACCATAACTACTGGAAGAGGTGTATAAATAGCTAGCTGTCCCCATAGTTAAAGTATATCCTCCGTCTCCTCCACAGAACGGGCGATTTAAATATTAACACTATGAGAAATCATCTCCACCTCCTCTACGCAGGGTTCTACCCCCTCTGGCTACTCATTTGGTGAGGAAGCTTTCTACCTCTATCTCTCCTTACCTACCTCAATAGAGTCTACCCCTTTGAGTTCATTGTCTTCTTCTTTCCATCTTTGTTCATAATTTAAACTCCTATCCCCGGTCCTGTTATGCCTTGCTTAGCTTGTTTGTTCTGCCTTGCTTAATATTTGCACAGTTGGTAACACCCTAGCTTTATATTACTAAGAGACACACTTGCAGGTAGCGGAAACACCCTATAGACCAATAGTTGTTTTACAGTCCAAGGGTTGATTCCTCCACTCTCTGCTTTTTGACAACTGCCTAGATTGGTACACAGACAGTTCCGTCCTTGATAATTGGGTCTAACCCTCCTCCACCCCTCCTTACCTCTCCTTTCCTCATGGGGAATTGGTTAGCACCCTACTGCCCCCACTCTCCGAAGCAAGCACCTTACTGTCCCTACCTTGGTTTTACTAGACTACTGCCTACCTTTCCAGCTGGTACCTTACTACCTCCCCTCTTCTAAAATCTTACCCAGAGTCAAATCTGCCTTCGCTTACCCCTAGTCATAGGATTGCATTGACTCTTGGACTTGTGTTAATGCACTCAGTTACCTAGGAATCCCAGGTGTATCATCAACCTGCTAGTACCATTATGGGTGTAAAGTAGGGGATAATTTTTTCATTATATGTAGTACTTTTTGTCAATAGTTTTCTGTATGATTTCCTGCTTTCCTGCTACTCACTTTCAACCTGTTGTCTCCTTAGCTAGCTTGGGGTTTGTTTCCTTGTGGGTAAGATGTATGTTGAGGTCCCTATTAGATGGTACAGGGAGTAATAGTTTTAATCCTTAGAGATGCAGAGGATGTTTAATTGGAATTAAGGTTATGTTTTTGTCATAGATAGTGCTTTATGCATATCCTTGTACCTTAACAACGAATATATAAAATAATCTAAAAAATTACCCCCAATTGTTAAACGACATCCTCCATCTCCTCTATACATCCAGCAATTGAAATGTCAATACTACAAGATATTATAATCACTTTTGTTTCAACTTAACTTCAGCTCTTAACCACACTATTAAGTTAGGATTTGTCTTAATAATGAACTCCTCTCCATGTCCATGACTGTCTATCCCTTCAAGCATATTTTCTCCTATTCTGGTATCTTTGTTGATAGTTCTTCCCTCTCCCCACTTTTGTTTGACCTAGATTAACTTTTTGCTTTACCACACTTAATATTTACTTGGTGAGAAATCATCTCACCCTTCATTACTACTAGGATACTGTTGTGTAGTAGAATGAACCTTTCTACTGGCCTATAGTTGCTTTAGCATTTGGTAGTCGATTCTCCCATTCTCACTTTGATTTGAAGTGCCTAGATGATTGCCTTAGTTCTTAGGTCTAACCCTGTACCATCCTCGCCTCTTCCTTTCGTCTTGTTTTGACCCTTGATCGGCTGGCAATATACTGCTCTCTCGCTTGCACCCTCCTGCTCCACCCCTTTAGCTAGCACTTTACTTCTACTATTTCTGGAGGATACAGTGATTTCTAATATCTACTATACACTCCCTCCTATTCTATCAGAGTACTGACCTCCTTCAGCTCGATTCCTTTTGCCTTCTTGTACTTGGTGCCCTAATTGCACTCATACCCCTCAGTACCTTTCAGTATCAGTGGAAAATAGGATGTTGTCCTGTAGGCCAAATTTGTTGGTTGAGATTGGTTGCTTCCTGAGGTGTTTTGTTTCCTTTGAGAGTATTGGGTCTTGTTCACAGATGGACTTTGTTTCTTTCCTATATTGCTTGCCTATACAGGTGAAAGGTTTACTTCCATTTTGGAGATTTCAACCTTGTTTCTTCTTTGTAGTTTTTTCTACTCAAAGTACCTAACCTTTGTTTGGTAAAGAGAGTTTTTTATGCTGCAGTGGGATAGGACAGACTGTGTTGAAGGTTTCTTTGTACAATAATTTGTGTTCTATATAGTTATTGTAAGTTAAACAGTAAATCAATGAAATAAGCAAAAAAAATCAAACAAATCAAAAGCCCTTAGTTAAGGGATGATGAAACAATAGAGAAGACACATAATGAATATATTCAGTTACCTATTTTACCAGCTTTCAAGAAACCTCTACCTATTATCTTTGATCTTAACCAAGTTTTCTGGACAGTTCCCTGACCCCATCAATTCAAGAACAGCCTAGACCATTCAACAATATAGAATTACCTACCCTGTGTTACTATATTGTTATCCTCTTGTCGCTAAAGCTTCACAGTATTCTCACAACTATTAATTCTTAGGCCTGATGAATATCAGGACACGTAAATATTTGATCAGTGTAAACAGTGCAGGCACTGTCGGCTACTCAACTTTGGCCACATATTTCTTGCCTACTGCTAATACTACAGACTCTAGCTTCCTGTAGTAGCCCTCATATATCTACATACTTTACACTAAAATGATATCGAAAAAATATATCAGCAAGGTTGATTCTAGACAACTGCATTCATAATACCTTAACAATAATATTACTAAGATTATATAAAAGATCCTTGACCCAACCCTCAATCTTCACATTGGATTTTTGTACCTTTACTGACCTAACTACTAAGAAGTACAAGTGGTAAATCCGATTGTGGACTGGCTATCCGGAATCCTTCATCCTTTATCTACCATATCCTTATTTGAAGGAATAATTGCTACTGACTTTGCGGACATATCGGTATTTGAAATTATTAACACAAAGGTGTTCCTTAACCCTTCCTTAGTGCCCACACTCCTGAACTTTACACAAATTTATGCTTACTCTTATAGACCAGACTTTATCTGGTACGAACTTCTTCCCTGGGAGTCTGAGTAGTCAGATTATTCTTCTGTTCACAACATTTGTGTATTGAGGCCAGAGGACTAGCTATTGTAAATTTTCCTATACCGAAACAACAAAGGTTTCTAACTGAGCTGCGATGGCTATAGCATGAGATCAGACACCATTCCATATATCCTAGGGGCAAGATAGGATGCTTGTAAAAGACTATGCTGAATCAAGGCCTATAGCTTTCTTAATTCCATCCCGTAGCTACACAAGTTCTCACATTACCCATTAGGGTTGACTACCTTCCCGAATTTTGAAATGTGCTGAGCAAGCTCAGAAAGCTGTCACTACCCAAGATAACCTCCCGGAAAATAATGTTTATGCATTACATGACCTAGTCAGATCCTTGATGGAAAGTGAAGATTAGAATCAATAAGTGCTCACATTATAATCACTAGACGTAAGGTAAGTGTTCGCTATGCTAGAATTCTTGCAAACCTGGATGGTTAGAGATGAGATTATCAATGTTTCTGAAATATAGAAAGGCGACTGAGCACTAGAATGACTATGTTGCGACACTGGAAGGGAGCAGAAAAGGTGATGTGCCTAGGTTCAGGAAGAATTCTGACGGTAACAGGCTCAACAGGAGCAACAGGCCCCCCTCTCTGAAACTAGTGATCTAATTCTTACATAGGCGCTAATAAACCTCAATGCTTAATCAAAATTGCAGGAACAGGAATAGACTAGAATAATGAGTGAGAAATAAGAAATTACAGTCAATAACAGAGGCAATAGAGTGAAGATATAAAAGGATACTTGGATGCTTTTGTAAGTCAACTTGCTGATAAACTACATGAAGTGGCAACTCAGCATGGGTCAACTAATATTAGTCCAGGGTTGTCCAACTGAGGAGAGCAACTTAAGGCACTAATTACAGGAACTCTTACAATAAACAAATTAGAATTGACTCTTAGAAAGGATAATGTAAAAGGAGTTAACGGTGGAGGAATCAACATATGACTACCATGACCACCAAGTAACCTTAGTGAAGCTCCAGACCCGGATAGTGATTAGGGTCTGATAATGACATAGACGATAGACGGGGAACAAAGGGCAGCATGCCTGAACAGGTTACCCGATTACCATCTATTGCCAGAATGATATACCCGAGGCTATGTTAACTTTGGCTCTCTTAAAACTCATTTCAGTTGACTTAACCAACTGGCAAAGCTAATAGAGGAACCACTGAGATTCGATGAAGGAAATGACAATCAAGATGTTGAGAATTGATTGACTGTCTAGGAAGACTCATTCGATCGTAACCCTATATAGGGGGAAAACTATACACATCCAATAGTGTTTGCCTTAAAGAAAACAAAACGTAAGGAAGAGAGACTCTTTTTGGAGAAATACGGAAAGTAGATAAGTAGATTAGGCAGAAATACACAACACCCATACTATACTACAAGAGATTGTTTTTCTATGAGCAATGATGAACCATGATATCGTCATCGAGAAGGAATGACGTGCTCTACATAACCTAATCAAGCTAAATTATAAAGGAAAAATAACACTTATCTTGAGCTCTTGGAAAACCTAGACATCAAGGCCGAACTCACAGAATCAGTTGGCGGGTGTGAATGAAAAGCAAACTTCCTCACAAAATTCAGACACTGTTATCCAATCCAAATTCTCCTCAACTTAAGAGTTGCTGGAAACCATACAGGAAGTTGGCAGGCAGGAGGACAAATTTCTGGAATGGTAGAAACTATACAAAGGGAAACCCTCGTACAGTAGATCGTCCAAAGGTAAGCACTATAACACTAATAATGGGGTCAATACTAAATATGAATACACTAACCTGAATTAAAAAAACAACCCCAGACGATAGAAGGCAGCTAAGGCAAACCCTTTAGCAAAGAAATTGAGAAAAAGCAGAACAAAGAAGAACATCCAGTTTGGAAGAAAGCTCAAAATAGAATCTAGCAAGAGGTAGTTGATATGCAAAAAGTAGTGAAGGAATCCAGTATATGTTGTCTCAACAACTACACATCGTGAAACTTTCAGAAGGATGTAGTAGTACTCAGGCCGTTCACAAAACAGACAGTAAAGGACCAACAGAAGTTTCTGTACGTACTACAGGCAGCAACCCACTCACCAAGACTTAATCAACCACTGGTCAATAACGTACAAAACTGAGCTTAACTTCAGTTATGGGAACTATCAGGAACTGAAGTCACCTAATGGTACCAAGGGTAACGGTGCTGTTCTAGTCAGAGTACAATGAAACCAGTAGGCAAAGTTCAAAGCACGATCCCCTAAGGCATTGGGGTTGATAATTTTTGTTTTCATAATTATCCCAAAGCCCATATGTCCATCTCCAATCTCATCAGTGGACAGACTTAAGTGAAAAGCTACCCTCTGAGAATCACAGAAAATAGTAGACCTTGCTCAAAATTATAAGAAGCGAGGTGAATCAACCATATTCAGGCTGGCCTGATGATGATAAAAATAACAACAGAAAAAAAATGGAAAGCATATTGTTGTAAAGTAGATAACACAAATATCATCAACACACTCAACTAAGACACCACCTGTCTGTATGAAACAACTGAAAAGGGATTTGTAGTCTGGTTGTATCTACTTCCTACCAGAGGAAGGTTTTTTCTGGCTAGATCAACTTCTTACCATAGGAAGGTTCCCTGTTGTTAGAACTAGGTAGTGCCCAGTTTACATGAAGCTGGCATGGACAGTGCAATCGTATTTTGCCTCCTGGACATAAGGATCCTTTTAAGTCTAACCCAGTGATGCACCAAGTTACCCTAGTCTTTAACTTCAGACTAAAAGATGGCGAGCTTTGTCCTTGTAAAACATGTACTTGCTAGTCACACTCCGGAACAGAGATGATTGCAGGACCTCTTCGTTATGACTATACCTAGGAAGGCCAGTACCGAGTTTTCAAACTATACTACCAAGGTTTAATGCAAAACTACAAGAAATAACAACCATCAAAAGGAGAAAAAACTCCTAAATTTAGTGGGCTCTGGCTGGTGGCAACCACAAAACCCATACCCAAAATGCGAAATTCTCCGGAATAGCAACCAAGGAGAAAATTTCGCTATTATTACCCTTTTGGGATCAGATATTACAAATTTGGAAACCCTTACACTTTTCAGAATTTGATTCTCTTTTCAGAAGTCAATTTTATTTTCCTAGCTTAGCTACCCTTTTAGCACAAAACCCTCAATGATTCAGCTAACTCTATCCTAAAAGTTGAGGGGCCCAATACTGATAACTATGCATACTACTGGTGCATCAAAATGCGGTGCAGAATAATGCATGCCCCTCTCAAAGGATAATAGAATTTTTTTCCTTTTTGGGAGCCAAGTGGCTGGGGAAGAAGATCGCTTATAGTGAGCTGCCTAGAATCATAATATATAATTATTGTGTATTGTAGTCTATCTGAGCAGACCTCTCTAGGCGAAACGATGCTGTGGTTAATATGCATACCCAAGCCATACGACTATCAAGTCTTCCAAGCACACATGAACATATATAATACAGTTGTATAAGCTACAGAAGCTCAATCATAAAGAATCAAAATGCCAACATTTCCCTCTAGGCGATACCCATATCTATATATATTCAAAACATTATTGCTTAAAAGGGCTACTTCATGTGACAACGAATATTTTTCTTTATAAACGAAAAATTGATAAAGGAATTGAATATTCCGCCTGAATCTTGCCAAGATCTTGTTCACATTTTAGGATGTATAGGGGACGAATTCTCTACTGTAGGAGATTATACCTATCCCCTCTATCTAGAAATAAGGAGAAAGAACCTGCTGTTATTACAAGTTGTAGGCGAAATCGCACCAACAGGAAATTAAGGAATAATAATTCAGTTTAGTTATTGGAATGAGGCACATCCAATGAAGGGAATTCATTATCTGGGAAGCTGGACTATTGAGCCTTGACGATGTCAGGTTCATCTCTTACCTAAAGATGAAGGAATATCAATTGAATGTAATGAGCAGGTTTTGCAAGATCTGTAGGCAGTAGTTATTGGAAGCCTTGTGAGAGTAGATAGAGAGGAAGAAGTAATCCACAATACACTTCCCATGTACTAATATGCGTACAAACATCTTTTTTGCCTCTCAACTGCAGTGAAACCTCCCTATCATCTAACCATCTATCGCACTATTGACCTCAAACCAGATACACAACCGCCTTGGAGACCATTCTACCCTCTCTCAGAAAAATAGTTAAGCGCACTGTGAACATATTCAGATAATATATTACAACAAGGCAAAATTTCCTGTCGTAGGTCAACTGTTTGAGGAGAAATATCGTTTGTTCCCAAGCCAGATGGATGACTCAGATTACTGGTGGATAACTGTTAGTTAAATAAAGTGATGCTCTACTACAAATATCCACTGCTGCTAATGACAGAATAACTCAATGATGTCGAGGGAGCAATTATTTTCACCAAGTGGGATCGCGTAGATAGATACCATGTAATCTACATACAAATAGGCGATGAATGGAAAACTGCCTTTCTCACAAGATATGGCCTATCTGAATATAAGATCATGCCATTTAGACTGGTAAATGCACCTGCAATATATGAGTATATCTATAATATAAGTCTAAAATACTTCCTTGGTGAACGGGTAGTGTTTTATATCGATGATATACACATATATTACCTAACGCAAAAGCATTATTTCATATTAGTCAAAAAGGTACTATAATAGCTACGAGACTATCATATTGCAATATGCAGGGCGAAACCCCATATCTTGTTTAATTACCAGGAACTTCTTTCGTAGATAGTGGCTGTTCAGGAAGTAACTATTAGTGAGCGCAATTCAAATTATTCAAGGCCAGGAAACTACCTTCATTGGTAAAGGATATTTAAATCTATATAGGATGCGCCAATTTTTACCCAAGATTCATAAAGAATCTCTATGCACTATGAGCACCAATTACTGATTTATTAAAGGGAAATCTGGAACATTTTGGTTGTGGACATCAACACCCAATAGCTTTTGATGAGCTCAAACAGTGGGTTATTACAGCTCCATAATATGTGACTTTTATCCTGAAAGAAAGACTGTATTAGAAACAGATGCAAGCGATTATACTGTTGGATATGTCATTTCTCAATATATGGATCAGAAGTGGCATCCTGTTGTATTCCATTCATGAAAGGTTACTACTACTAAACGCAACTATGATATTCATGATAACCAAATATTGGCAATATTAGTTGCATTGGAAGAATGGCGATAGTAGCTAACAGGGACTATGAACTTTTTACAATAAATACTGATAATCAGAATATACAATATTTCTTCACAACAAAAGCCTACTTGTGCCAAAGTTGTGGAATCAAAGCTACAACCATAGGATGCTTGCAGGCTCACGAACCTGGGGCACTCTTTAAAGTGCCTGACAGCTCAACTGTCCTGTGTGGCTCTACGCTTCTTCATGGCTCAATAGCGCTTTGTCGCTCAACCACCCTTTGTGGATGAATGAAACTTGGTAGGTTAATATAATTTTGTGACTTTATATCACTACCAGGCTTTTTATAACTTGAAAGGAGAATATAATATTTTGATTTTTTCCAATAATATCTGCAAGCTTGGTTGTTGCTTGATCCTCTTGAGTCTCATTTTAAACATTTGGTTTTATAAGGTTGAAAAGCCTTCGTCACCTTCATTATTTCCTTCATCTTGTGTAGAAAATGTTCCAGCTCAGCCCAATCTGGACTCTCTTTCTCCCTCTTAGCCTTACAAAGCGGTTTCTCTGCTTTTTCTACCCCTGCAGCATCCCTCTATCTAACCATCTGACATGCTTCTGATGCATATATCACACTCCCTTTCTATTTCTGCCTTCAGCTTCGAGCTCTCTGTCTTGCAACATGGGCCAGTACACTGGCTAAGTAGAACAAATACCGGTGCTAGTGGCTTAATTATCGATGAGTTTAATAGTATTGAGTATGTAGAACAAAAGACTTTCAGTATGTGAAATCTCTGATTATGCTACAAAATGACATAGTTTACATTGTTGTATTGAAACCTGAAATTATGTCACTTGGCCAATTTTTGCCAAGTAATTATATACCATTCAGCTACAAAGAACTGTTGAGCTGTCAGGCACTCTTCACAGAGCCCAAGGTTGTCAGCCTGCGACCATCCTGGTGTTGTGGCTCTGAAGCTACAATTTTGGTACTAGTAGTTGTCAAGACACATCAACTCAACTTAAAAGTAATCTGTTTTCAACTTTAAAATTATTTATTTACTTGGAATCAAGTAGGCAAAGCTGATGCTTAAAGTAGGCATACAGAGTACCACCCAAAAGAGGGAGTGGAGCATACCAAGCAGACTATAGTTCAATCTCATCACTTTGAAAACTCTGTGGATAACTTAAAATTCATTGTCTGAGTTATATTGGTTAAAGAAATCTCTGAACAAGTCCGTCAGTTATTCTCTTATGAGGAACACAATAATTCTGTTCGGATTAAAAGACTTCATCATAAAGCAAGACTTCCAACCTGAAGTTGCAAGTTACCAGCAGGGCATATCCTATTCAGCACCAGAGAAACTATTGGTCTCATAATGGAGTAGAGGTCAAAGGTACTATATTGGCTATTGGACTCCCTATTGCAAGATATGCGTGCAGTGTACTACACAGTCGATTGGTAGTCAATCATGGTATTTGCATTATAGCAGTGGTAGTAAATTTGGACTATAGATGAGAGATTTAATCCTCCTAGTAAACAATAGTGACAAAGGTGTTCAGATATGTCATGGAAACCAGATAGTGCAGATAGTCGTGGACTAGATTGATGAGGGAGAACATCATGAAGTTATGGAGGGAGAAGATACTGAATAAGCAAGCTAAGGTTGGGCAGCTCAGATATACTGTTGGAAAAAAACCCAGCTACATTTATATTTTCTACATTCTGATGCAAACCACAAGTACATAGACTCAACCAATATTATCTTACACTCAATTTGCACTAAAGGACATACCTCAATGTCCAACGCAAGAATGGCTAAATGTGATTTCGGGAAATTTAATATAAAGCTCATAGCAAGGCTTATCTGAATGGCCTAGGATGATAAAAAGTGATACGCTGAAAACAGGAGCTACAACAAGTACCAGATGATGGCAAGAAAATGTCAAAACTATAATTACTAACAGATAGAATGATCTTCTCCTTAGAACACCTAGATATTCCCCTGGACAAAATCCTACAAAGTGATATTGCAAAAGGAGGTCATGACTCAAAATTTCTGGCCACTTTGGTCAAGAAAAAATCCTAAAACTAATTACTAGAGAATTTTACTAGAAAGGAATTACAAAATGGATAAAGGATTATATACAATCCTATAGAGAATGTGAAAAGGCTAAAGCTTTAAGGGATGCATACTTTGGACTAAATCAACTATTCTAAGTACCATTTGCAGCTTGGGTATCGACCTCAGTAGTTTGTATTATGCAACTACCCAAATCTGGAGGATATAGCCAGATTATGGTTTAGTGAAAAGGTTTACAAAATTGCACACTGTATTGGATTTGAAGAAAAGGCGACCACAATGGATATGGCTGAGGCTTTCATCAAAGTAGTATGGATTCTTCATGGGTTACAAACTGAAATCATCTCTGATATAGATGCAAAGTTTGTAGGAGAACTTTAGAAACCAATATATAACACATTAAGCATCAAATAGAAAATGTCTACAGCTAACCATTGTCAAACAGATGGGCAAATGGAAATAGTCAACAAAGTGCTAGAGCCAACCTTCTCATATTTGTCAATTATGATCAAGATGGCGGGTACCAACAATGACGATTGGCTGAGTATGCCATCAACAACTCAGTAACCAGTACACAGAGAATAACACCTTTCTTGACAGACTACAGAAATCATCCTTAAATAGAATGGATTAAGAAGCATGAAGCTTATAATCTACAGTATACAATGTATAATCACTGAATGAAAACTATACAGGATAGGCAAAGGAATCTCAGGGGAAGACTTGTGAACAGATAAACAAGTACTAGGACCGCAAAGCTCAAAGTCAACCAGACTTCAAAGTTGGCAACTAGGTTATGCTAAATACAAAGAATATCCCAACCAAGTAACCATCAAAAAGGTTAGCCAAAGAACTTTATGGCGCATTCAAGATCCTAGAGCAGCAAGCAAACCTGGCCCAAATTAGAGATATCAAAGCGAGGCAAAATCTATGCAAAATTGCGTGAGTCTCTACTCGAGTCATAGAGAAAATCAATTCCACCGGGTTGAGAACAACCACGGTTGGGACCGGGAGGAGTTGAAGGTGACCTTGAGTAGGAAGTAAAACAAATTATTAAGAGTGAAATAATCTCTATTAGCCAAGATTTGGAGAGAGTTTAAAAACAAGTGAAGAACTTCAAGATTTTGTCTTGTCGAAAAAATATTCCGAAGATAAGAACACCTTGAAACCACCAGAGCATTTACAATAGGCTGAAGAATTAGGGGAAGTTTTTATAACGCAAATCTGGGAATGCTAAAGTTGGACTAAGTAGTATCAACAGAAAAGATTTTTCCTATTGTGTCTAAGATCTCACTGAAGGTTATCTAACCCTACCTGCTCGTGTAATAAGGAAGGATTGGGTCTAAGAGGAAGCTTCAGGAGGGGAAGATGATATTACATATATGCGAAATGGTAAATATTATATGAGATAATAGTATATAAAACTGGGAGGTTACTATATGACTATAGCCCATACTGGCAAGAAGTAGTGTCTATAGCAGAGCTGCTCACAGTATGTGAAACATCTAGACTTCAATCAACCATTACTCAGAGTCTTAAAAAACTCAGAAGCATATGTAGTGGAGCATAGTGATTCAAGAAAGACAGTCATCGAAACTGATCAACTGGGTTTTCTAAGATGTTTGCAAATTGGCTACATCAAGTTGAACTTAATTCATTTAGCAAATATATCGAAGGCTATACCCTGGTGGAGTGCTAGACACACTTAGAATAATTGGTAGATTGGGGAATCAGTTGACTGAGTAGGGCATATATCTTGAGGGGCAAATAGTGTTTCCACGTTCTAAAACTATAGCTGATGTCTCTCAAGGATACTTCATATATATGGCTAATGTAGGTCCCTGCCAAAAGTATCTAAAAGGTTAGCGGTTTCCATACTTGAGGGATAACGCTATACATAGTCTATTTTCCTCCCACTTCAAATTCCTTGCCTAATTAGGTGATCAAAATTTCGCTTTTTGTGTAGCCGCAGCCACAGCACACTAAATCTTAACCTCACTAAAGCTTCACTCTTTAGCGATACTGACCTATACTCTGTGTAACAGTCATAGCTACTGCCTGTCCTCGCCTATCCTGATCAGCCTTGTACACCCTGCTCAGTACTGCCTCTTACTTAGGCCACTCTTCTCACACAACCATTCCTGGTCCTATCCCCGACCACTGGTTGCCACTCAAAGCCTCATTGATACTACCATCCTCCTGTTTAGACTCTCTCTTGACTCATTCCACCACTTTGATTACTCCCAACTCCTCAAATTTCTGACAGCGGGTCAACCATCATCCTACCCTTATATGCAGCCATCTCTGTTATCAATGAGGTGGTGACTCAGCTGCCCTCTTCAATCACCCGTGAGGATAAGATTTCCTTTACTATCTCCACCTCTACTACCACCTGTATTAATGCACCACCCCCTATTGCGGACTTGGAGGTTACTGTCAGAGATCTCTCCCCCCATATTCTGGCAGGAGCCACTGATAGGCAACCCCCCCCCTACTCCACCTCAAGTCCCACTTCACAACTCCACCCAGGGACACAAGTCATTCCAAAAGAGTGAGGTCCACTCTGCGCAAGAAATAGACCAAGGCCCAGACCAGGACCCTCCCTGCTATGACTTTATGGAGATATAGTACTATGGCAACCCAGCCGCATACACCGTCCGTCACTCTTATACCATGGAAGCTCCGGAGTCCAGGGCTGGCAAATATCCAACCCATACTGAGTTTCGCCCACCCCTCTCATCTTCTCATACCCGTTCCTCCCATACCTATCCTCAGTCACTTACAATGTCTTATACTGTAGTCACAGCTAGCTCATCTTCTGGACCCAAAGCAAAACACAAGCAGAAGAAGCCCATCATCCGGGTACAAGTCTCAATATCCAATAATGCAAACCGTCTGACTAGGCTTCCAGCACCTTTGCCCTTGATAAAACGGATATTGTTCACCCCCAGCACCTGGCCTGCAGCTCATGCAGATTCTGACCAAAAGGCAACTACCACCACTGACCTAATAGCTTAAGTCCTCCAACTTGATAACTGCCCCTACCCTCTATACTTTTCTTCCTGAGTTATAGCTAAAGGCTCACTCACCCTCGAAGACACTTACCTGCAGACACCAGTCACTCCAGACTCGCCCTATTTTGAAGCTAGGACTAATCATCTTAGTCAAGCTTTCCCAGATGGGAACAATGTATACTATCCCTTCCGCCCCACACCAAATGATGTTTAACTGGCCATCCATAGCCTACCTATGGCTTACCACCCTGAGGAGTAGGCTGACCTCTTTCCTGCCCCCTCTGAATCAGACCGCAAATTAACCTATAATGCCATCTACATCACATACTTCCTCCAAACTGAAACTGATATCATGGCTAAGAAGACCACTGCGGCTGTAGGAGTTTCCTTTTCCTCTGATGAGGTTCACAGGCTTGGCTCCTCTATTCGCCTTTTATCATGACTGTGCAGAGTTGAAAAGGCTGGCTCCTCTGGTAAATTCATGCAATACCAGAAGTGCTGTGTATATAGTCATGCCTCCCACATGGGTAATGCCACCAACCTCTCCTGTCACAATGTGCTCTAGTACAGATATGAGTGGCTTACTATTGCCCCAACCCCATATCCCTCCAAGCCGGCAATACTAAGTCTGTCACTGGGTGCTGTCCTACCTCCTCGCCTATATATTGTGGTTGCGCAGGACCTCAAATCACCATTGACCAGTCCTGCCCATCACGGCCCCATCATCCCCTTGACAAAGTAGCTCCATCTGAATCAGATTATACTAATCTACTTGAATATAATATTGATCAGGATGCCTACTGCTACCTGACCCACCCTGGACATCTTCACTCTCAACTGCTATAATTGATTTTACTATTCCACACCAGCCAGTCCTTCAGAATTGCACCCCAGTTGACCCTTGCCCCAAGTCTGGTGCACCAGTCTCCACCTAGCTCTCTTACCCACAGCCAATCAGGCTTTCCCAGCAAATGAGTCTGATACAGGACTCCCCCCCCCTGACACATGTGCCAGGAACCACCTTTACCCTCATTCAGCACAATTGCCCTAGGAGCTGCAACATGTTTCTTTACTTATTCAACAGCCTCAAAGCTATCCTCACCCCACCTTATCTCATCACCCTACAAGATGAGCCACAAAGTTTTTCCCCTACATTCAGGATTGTTATAGAGCCATGGATGGTGTTCACATTCCCACATATGTTTCCTCCAATAGTTATTAAATAGTGCCTACCTTTATTTTCCTCTTTTAAATTATATGCCCTACGTTCTACTTATTGTGTCAAACCTAGAACAATCACTTATGCTCTACTTGATATTATGCAAGTTTCTACATTACTACTTGTGTTTTACTATAGCATGGATCTCCTGGTAATTGATATTCATGCCCTAACAGGACTCTTTTGCTTGGCCCCTTAGGTCTTTCGCATTTATAATCCATACTCCACCACAAGACGGTCCTCTTATCTCCTCCAAATTACACCCCCATCCTTGTTCAAGCAATATGTGTTTCCTACCCTACTAGTTGTGGACCCAAATGTACATCATCCCCTTTCTGACCCTTTACTGGTCCTATCAGGTTCTAATTTTAACTTATCCTCCCCTTAGTTTGACATGGCACCAGAGTTAGGTTACTCACTACTTAACACTCCAGGTGTATTTAAAAGGTTTCCCATTGACAGCACAACAAGACCCGGAGTCCTGCACCATACTTTTGCAAATCAATCTCTTACCTCTTCCGCAGCTCATAGGGTGTTACACTCCCACTGACTAGCTCTGACCAAATGCCAATTACCATGACACTCTCAATGCCTTTTTCGCACCCGCTTGACCTCACCCCAAAATGGGCCATATCCAATTGGTCCACACACTCTCCTCTCATCAAAGGTCTGTCAGTTCCACCACCCCCCTCACTTCTAATATCAGTCTCCCTGATTGCTTAGGTTGATTGTCATCAGAATACTCTCCCCTCCCCCCTATCCTACATACACCCCACAAGCAGCCTTGTTTCAAGTTGAAACCTTCATAGATAGTTGAATTATGACAATCCAGTCTGGCTTTTAACCAAGAAGCAAGTATCTTGCAAATGTCCCCCTCTACAAAACTATCCTACACTGCCTGCACCACCCAACTTGCATATTTCTAGGCCATATCAAAGGCTAAGGCATTGTACTAGAATGAATTTTTTCGCGTACTTGAATTCAAAATCAGTATGAGCAGCCTGGAGAATAGCTAGTGCAAGCCCCCCTACTTGCTTTCATTCCTTTCCCAATGCCTCGACACCGAGTGTAGTCATTACCCACCTTCCGGCATCACTTTTTTCTCCACCAAAGACCCCCAACATTCACTGTCCATCCTCTACCTATTTAGAGACTTCCTTCTAATGCAGATGCAAGAAGTCTCCCTCGCCCTCCACAAGTCTTCTAACACCTCCGCCCATGACCTGATCTCCTATAGTATCAGGAAAATAGTCAATCACATCAACTCTTCCTTCCTGACCTCCCTTCTGAGTCCTCTATTGACCTAAAGTTTCCACCCTCCTTTGTCAAAATAGCCAAAGGCATTTCCTCTCCAAACGTGGCAAGTCAGACTATAACTCTCCCTTTTCCTTCACAATCTTTGTTATCATAGAAACCTTTTTGAAGATTCTAGAGAGGATGATGGCAACCCGTCTATCACTAATGGCTCGCACTGTCGGCCTTATCGAATTCAACTAAAACTGCTCCCTTCCAGGACTGAGTACCTTCAATTTATCTGCCGCCTTCACCCATGAGGTCTGCATACTAAAGCTTGCTGTCATTTGGACCTCTAAGCTTTTTCTAGACATCAAAGGAGCTTTTGATAATATTTCCTCCAGTTTCTTCTCCTTCTTACGCCTCATTAAAGATTTTCCCCCCTATGTGATCTACTGGGTTCACTCTCTTTTGACTTACTGCAAATACCATATCATTTTTCTGACTCTCTGAATATTTTCCTACCTGTTCAAGTAGAAGCCGCCAAGGACTCCCCTATCTCTGCTTTGTTATTGCCTGTTCATGTATCTTTCCTGCAGTTATCTATCTCTAAAGGGATTATATTTTCCTATGTTGATAATTTTACTATCACTGTTGGGTCAGTGTGATACTGGAGGAACTAACAACTTCGTCAACATTACTATGCCTACCTATGCAGCCAGGGCTCCCCTCTGGCAGTAATATTCTCCATACAACAAACTGAACTCATCCACTGCCACACTCCACCCAACCACTCTCCAACCATATCGGCTCTGGTCTCTCTGCATGGCAGCCTCTTCCATCTCCCCTCCAGAGTCCCATAGATGGGATACTGGTTCTTCCCCTCAATTGAAACCTCCACTCACTTCCTCAAGACGCTAGCCCTTTTAGAAGGTCCATTCAGTCATATAAGGCAACTCCCCCCCTGCAGGCAACTGCTTAGTCCCTTACCTCATATCAGGCTGGTAATGTGCCTCCTCTTACCTATTCTCTTCTATCAAGCAGACCTCCTGACCCCCAACACTGCCATGAAGGAGAAAATAAAAGTCTTTTATACCAAGGTCTAACAGTAGATTACCACTTGCTTCGCATCGACTGGAGTTTCCATCCTGGACTGTGGTACTTGCTCCCCCCACTCTCTCAACTAGTTACACTGCTTCCATCATAAGATGGCTGGACACCTGCTTGGCTGCTCCCCTCCTGATATCAAGCTGGCTGCCGCATGCCAGTCTCTATTATTTACATAACTCTCCTCTTGCAGGGTAGAAGATTCATCCTGCATGCTCCTTCGTGGCCTAAATGCCAACTACAACCCCCTCTGCAGGGAGCAACCAAGACCCATGTCTGCTATCCTCTCCCCCCTACCAATTGTCGGGATATGGGAACTCCTGGTCAAGGTGCCCACAGTGAATTTAACTGTGCTCAAGTAAACTCACACCTCTTGCCAGATCCTGTCTCCGCTTGCCCTGCCTTTATCCCAAGCGCCGTCTACTACAAATTGATTATAGAAGACTGCAGAAAGTACCTCCTCGAGTACTGGACCCTCCTGTCCTAACACCACCTACTATGATTATAAACCATCACTTCCCCCATAGGCCGTTATGGGCCTTGACGGCTTATAGCTGGTAGAATCCCCCAGATGCCTGCTGGTAACAGCTATATTGCACCACAGCCCCCCTGGAGCGATACAGACCGCTCTCCCACTTGCTCTTACTGTGACTTAAAGGATGAGGCCTTTGAGTATTCAATTATAGACTGGCCTTCCAAGAATTGCGAATGTCAGCTTTACGTTTTAAAGCTGTCGGCATTAGACTATGGATGCCCACTTTGGGCAAACCTGAACCATCATCCTGGGTCTCGCCTCTTACATCCACGCCATGTGTACTAACCTTCCTCCTTCTATGCCTGCAGTAATTGCTATCAATCCCTTTTCTTCCTCTGGCAGTGACTCAGACTGTGCAGTGCTTTTCGTTCCAGCTTGTATCTTTCCTTGCTGTTATGATTTTATTTTATTTTATTTCATTCTATACGTTTTGAATTAGAGGCTATTGTTGGGTATGGTGACACTAGGGTTATCAGTTGGGGAGAACTTGATCAGTTATATCTTTTGGTTGCAAATTAGGAATTAACTTTTCGTTTATATTATAGCTAGCGCTACATGCAGGTTTCTATATGTTAACTATGGATATAGGAGATAATCGAAAAAAGAAAATAACCCCTCTTTGTTAAGCGATCATGCTCTGTGTTCTCTATTTTCCTACCTGACAAAATTCTTGGCCATACTAGCTGACCAAAAGTTCAGTTTTTAAGGGGCAATCTCAAGAAAACAAACTCATTTTTTCCCCTCGCTAAAGTTTCACTCTTTAGCCTACCCTCTCCCTACATAGCCCCTTTCCCTATGTAACATAGAAGGCACAGCCTCCCCTTTCCCCTCAAGGTCTGTGTTATGCACTCAGCACTACACAGCAACCTACTTAAGCCACTCCAGCCACCTATCTCATTGCAGCACCCCTGGTCTACTACTAGACTACTTGCTAGCTATCCTTGATCTCCTCTATAACACCCTGGCTCTGTTTCACTGTTCCACTCTACTCTCTCTGCTGTTGATACCAGTCTCCTCTCCAACCTTGGGGATAGAGAGTCCTGCCTCATCCGACTACCATGAACTGCCCTCTCTGGTATACAGGAGACAGTCACCATTGTCGACTCTCTCGCAGCACGCCTCGATGAACTAAACCCCACCCTACCTACTAATTAACTCTCTCCTGTGGACACCAATGTCCATGCTGCCTTAGAAGCTACCATCTGTGACTTCTCTTTCTGGGTAACTTCATATGCCTCTTCCTTATCCTACCCTCCCCCCCTACCTGACCTCCTACACTCTGACCCTCCTATCCCCAAGGCCCCATCCTTCCAACTGGTTGATGAACCCTCCTAATTGGTTGAGGGGTTCTACCCTGACATCCCTTGATAGGACAATGATATTAAGAGATGGTCTGGCCACCCTGCAACCTACATTTTCCGTCACCCCCGCATTTGAAAACCTCAAGTATACTCAGATTAGAAATTCCTTCTGCTCACTGACTCCTTTCCTGCCCTATCTGACCATTCCGTACTCCAAAATAGGTCCTTCCCTGTGCTGCCAACTGGTCAGATACCTTGGCTCTCGCGGCACCCCCTCTCACGGCTATCAAAGGAAAGAACAAATGAAATAACCCCATTTCTAATGCACACGTCAATATGTCCACTGGGTCCACCCCTGTGTCTATGGGACTTCCCCAACTGATCAGTGCTCAATGACGCCGCTTCACTCGACATACTTCACCCACAGCTCACCCAGAGGCCGACTGCATGGCTGCAACCACCTCCCACATTTTGTCTTACATTCTCTGCCTGGCTGATTGCCCATTCCTCCTTTGGTTCTCTGAAGGAGTGAACTTCAAAGGATCACTGACCCTTCTAACAATAGAGCAGTACACCCCTTCAATACCCTACTTCCCATCAACTATCAGGTAATTACCTACCGACTAAACCAGGAATTTTTGGCTGGCAACAACCTAACAACCCATTCCGGCCTGCCCCCAATGAGGTCTAACTAGGTATTCATAGCCATTCCACACCTTACCCCAACCCGGATGCTGCCGACCTCTTCACGACCCTCAAGGAGTTTGTCCAGATTTCTCCTGATATTGCTATTTACTAAGTCCAATTCCTAATTACTGACAGTGAGGTTCCGGGAACTAGGACCACAAGCTGCATTATTGTCACTGTTGCTCTGCAGTACCTCCTCTGCCTCCGTAATACTATCTGGCTATTCTTGCCCTCCCGGCGCATGGAAAAGGCCCACCACACCAACATTTTAATATACTACTGGACATGTTGCAAGTTTGTGCATGCCACCCCCATGTCCAAGTCCTGCAACCACTTCTGCCCATTTGTGCATTGGCACATAGGTGCACTACCCACCAAGTCCCCAACCTTCCTTATCCAAAAAGTGTTAACTCTAAATATATTCTTCTATACTAAATAGCCTCAACCTGCATATGTTGTAACAGCGCTGGCTCTCATGCTGCCTCAGACTGCTCTTGACCTCAGAGGCCCCTCTGACCATCTGATGCTAACCTCCTGCTGGGTCAAGATGACAACCCTCCTAGCCCTAATGATAATAGAGACCAGGATGGCCTACAACTACCCACCCACCACTGGATGCCATCACCGCTAACCACTACCATAGATTGTACTTCAATCAACAAGCCCGGTCAAATGGTTCACCACCCTGCCGACCCTTCTCCAAGTCTTTTGCCCTAGTTCCGACCTGTGTCCCCAGCTCCCCTATTCCCTATGGCCTATCAGCCTCTCTTCGTCTGTGAGTTGCCCTCCTTGTAACACCCCTTCACAGTGCAAATGCTGGTCTCTGCTCTCACACTTGTTCAACACCTCTACCTTGGTAGCTTGAACGAGTTTCTTTCCTTATTTAATAACCTTTCCACTATTTCACACCCTCTCCTACCTTGTAGCCCTACAAGACCCTCCAGACTACTTAGGCTGCCTGCCCTCCTTTACCTTGTACAAGTTATTTGTTCCTCCCATCCAGAATGGCACCAAACCCCTGGTTGCTATTTTAGTATATCTTCCTTCATGCAGGTATTTGCTTTACTTCCTACTTTGTTTGATAGACCTGACCTGAGCGCAGTTGATGTTCACTCCCCTACTGTGCTATTTTCCCTTACACATATAGTCTTTTGTGTCATCAATGGTTATTTTGTACAAGGAAAGTCATCCCACCTTCAAGCGTTATCTCCTTTTGTACTATTTGTCGAGCTTCCCTTTCCTACACTTCTTTGTAAGGACCTGAACCTCTACCACCACCTCTCACACTGGCTGCAGAATTTCTCCGATCACAAAGTTTACCTCTCTGCCCCCTACTTTACCTGTGCCTAAGAGATAGGTTTTCCACACCTTAACACTCTTGGTGTTTTTACTAGATTTTCCTTTTAGGATACAGGCCTGCATGAGATTCTCAACCTAGCAATTACCACCACAGCCTTAACCCCGTTTCCCCACTCTTGGTACTCCACTCTTTCCTCCACCTGCTCTGACCATATATTGAATCAATACAATTTTGCACTCCCTTTTAGCGTGACACACCCCTTCCCCCCCTCTGGACAATAATCAAATGTGCCACTCCCACCATATTTATAAAAGATATTGCTATTCCCCAAATCGACTACTTCCAACAACCATATTCTTGCATTCTTAGTTTAACTGGGACCTCACCGCCCTCAAATCCCTCTTTCTGTGCCAGAACCCTCTCAAGTGTCCCTGCTTCCCCTTCCAACTCTTGTAGACCAAAGAACTCTCCCAACTACGCTAGGCTTTTAGATGGTAGTTAAGGGCATCACAGTACTCTTCCTCCCCCTCTCTTAGTGACTCCATACACATGGCTTTCCTAACCTATTTTATAGGGGTCAAGAAGGTCAAGGCTACACATGAAACTCTTCCCTATCCTCTCTATATTCATGCTCTGTTTGGGTAGCCAACAGAATCAGCCGTAAGCGCCGCCAGGATCGCTTTCCTGCTTGACCTCCTGCTACCTCTCCTAATGAGGTCAACAAAACAATCCTTTATTACTTTTTTCCTGTCAACGACTGACTCCCTCGCCCATTTATCAATCGACAGTTTATAGACATCCTCATCCACCCGCCATCAGTGATTTCAAATGGCCTACTCAAATAACCCAGCCACCCAGCCTCTGTCCCCTACAAGATCTCCTACAGCATCTTGACAAATGTCAATATCCTCAATCCATTACTGCAACAGTCCCTCCTGTACCCGCTGGTCTCCTATGTGTTCCACCCTCGGTCCGTGAACAAGGCTAATGTGTTACCCTGATGGGAAATAGTACAAATTATTTCATGTGATAGTATGTAGAACCAGGCGGTTACTATATGATAGCAACCCATGCTGGCAAGAAGTAGTGTCTATAGCAAAGCTGCTCATCCTCAGTGAAATATCTAAACTCTAAGGCATACAGTACATAGACTCTTGATAATCTGAATTCATATGCACTTGAGTGCATATATGCAGGAAAGACAGCAATCTAGACTGATCAACTAGTTTTACATAAGATGTTAGCAACTGGGCTACATCAAGTTGAACTTAGTTCATTTGGTATATGGATCGAAGGCTATGTACTGGTGGAGTGCTAAACACCCTCAGAATACTAAATAGTTCGGGGAATGATTTGACAAAGCAGGGTTTAAATTTTCATAGCAAACGAGGTTTCCACATTCCATGACCATGGCCAAGATATCTATAGATACTTCTTATATATGGCTAACATAAGTACTAGGAGATTTGTATAAATAGCTAGCGGTACCCTATAGTTAATGGATCATCAAGCAATGGAGAAGAGACCTTAAAAATATATTCAGTTATTAGTTGTCAAGATACCTTTACATTGTATCTTTATTCTTTATGGAGCTTTCCTGACAACCCTCCCTGTCTCTTGATACAAGCACGGCATGCGCAATTCTACACTCCCGAATTGGCTACCTGGTAACACTATCTTGTTATTCTTCGGTTAACAAAGCTCAACTATACTTTCAAGGCGATTTCATCTTCTGCCTATAGAATACTACGACGGCCAAAGTTTCCATCAATGCCAACCTTGAAGGCACTGTCAACCTCAGAACTTGGACAACATATTCCCTATCTGTTATAAAGAATACTCACTTGATCAATGCAAATTAGCCCTCTGACTTTTACGTACTATACACCAAAAGCATACTAAAGAATATATCAGCAAGACGGAAGGTGGATAACTGCATTAACCAAATGAAAATCATAATCTATCCATGATTATATGGAAGATCCTCAACTCAACCCTAAATCCTCACATTCAATTTTTGAACCTTTACTGAATCAACAACTAAGAAGTACCTCCACTACTTCACAACTAGTACAACGTATCCTGAATATTTATCCTATATCTACCATATCCTCTTTTGAAAAGATACCTCAGGTCAAAGCCATGGTGGACAGCTGAGTTATGAGAACTCCGCTAAGCTCTCAACAGAGAGTCAAGGATCTTACGCATGTCGCCCTCCACTATCCTCTCCGACAGTTCCCTTGCCTTCAGCCTTGCATATTTCAAGACCTTAAGTAAGGTTCAAGCATCACACGGGGACTTGTTCCGGGCCTCCCTGGACCTAAAGTCAGTATAGGCTGCCCGTCAGATCGCAGGCGGACGCCCCCCTAACCGGTTTCCCTACTTGCCCAACACCATGAAACCCGTCGAAGTCAATACCTCTCTTTCCCATTACTTTTTCCCCTCCAAAAACCCCAAACCCTTGCTGTCTATCATGCCACCCACTGTAGATTTCCTGCTACTGTGGAAACAGGAAGTCTCTCTTGCACTCCACAAGTCCTCCATCACCTCCAGTCCCGGCCCTGACCTGATATCTTTAGGTATATCGAAGAGGATGAACAACTTCAACCCCACCTTCCTCACATCCCTCCTAGGTCCCCTCTTCACCTATTGTTTCCACCTCCCCTCTCTCAAAAATGCCAACCGCATCGTCCTCACCAAGCTCATCAAGTCTTACTACAACTTCCACTCCTCCTCCCAAGTCATTGCCCTCCTAGAAACTATCTCTAAGATTGTGTTAAGGAGAATAGCAAACTGCCTATCGCTAAGGGTTTACACTCTGAGTCTTATCCAACTATACCAATGCGGCTCGCTTTGTCAACTAATTACCTTCGAGGCATGCGTTGTCCTCACACATGAAGTCCGCATACTGTAGTGTGCAGGCCTCTAGCCCTCTACCCTCTTTCTTGAAATCAAATGGGTCTTTGATAATATTTCCTATAGGTGTTTATTTTCCCCGCTTTGTGCTAAAGGCTTATCTCACGATATGGTTTCCTGGGTTCAATCTTTTTTGACCTACCGCAAATGACGCCTGATCTTTCATGGCTCCCCTAATATTTTCTTGCCTGTTTAAGTTGGTGCCACCCCAGGGCTCCCCTATCACGCATTTGTTATTTTTTATTTATGTATCTTCCCTACACTAATCAATCCGGAAGGGGAGTATGTTGCCCTTAGTTGATGATATTACTGTTACCGGTGGGTCTGGGTCTTACCGGAGGAACTGACAACTTCTTTAATATTACTATACTCAACTTTGTAGGAAGGCCATCCTACTCAGATTGTCCTTCTCCGTCCCCAAAACTGAACTCATCCACTGGCGTAGGCCAAAGGATCGCCCTCCCACCTCACTGGGTCCTGTTTCTCTTGATGGGAGTCTTTTCCACCCTTCTGCTATAGTCTGATAGCTAGGATACTGGTTCTCCCTATTGATGGAAACCTCGGCTCACTTCATCAAGAGGTTAGTCCTTGCGCAAGGGGTTTTAAGTCTTATAAGGCAACTCTCTGCTCCAGGAATCAGCCTAGTCCCCTACTACATCTGCAGGCTGGTTATGGGCCTGCTCCTACCTATCCTCTCTTATGGAGCTGACCTCCTCATCCCCAAGGCTACCAGGATGGGGAAAATGGAAGTCTTTTAGAGCAAGGTCCAATAGTGGGTCACCAACTGTTTCTTATCAACTCTAATATCCATCATATCCTGTGAGGCTTGCCTCCCCACACTGAACTTGCTCCTCACCCACCTGGCTGGATGGCCGCACTAGTGCTTGCCTGCTCCCCAACAGAGATCAACCTTGCTGCAGCCCAGCTGCCTCTATTATATCTATCTTTCTCCACCTTTAGGATAGCGGACTCCTCCCACTACCACTTTTGTGGCCTAAGGGCCAACTATATCCCCCTCCACTGGGACCAACCCAGGCATATATCTACTATCCACTCCCACCTCCACATTGATGGGATATGCTACCTCTTGGTCAAGATAATACCAGATGGCTTCTAACTCCTACAGATAAATTCTCACCTTCTATCAGGCACAGTGCCTACTCCACCTCCTCCAAATCTGGCCACCGTCTCCTACCAACTGATAACACAAGACTGCAGAAAGGACCTCCTTACTGATTGGACACTTCTGTCCCCACCCCCCCCTTACTACCAGTATATGCCATCTGTACACCCAGATGCCTTCATGCGCCTGGACCTCTTTACAGCCCAGAGAATACCCCAGATGCATGCTGGGAAGAGTTATCTTGCAGCGCATACCTATGAAGTAATGCCAATGGCTCCCCCACTTGCCTTTCCTGTTAGTCAATGGATGAAACCTTCAAGCATAAAGTTTTTCACGGTCTCTCCAACTCTGCTGAATGCCAGCTTTACTTACTGATACTTTGCTCGAACGGCCATAGCTCTGTGCTTTGGGCTGACCTGGACATGATCCTAGGTCTTGCCTCATATAACTGCGCTATTCACTCAAATTTCCCTCCTACCATGCCGCCGGCTTTCGCTAAGGTTCCCTCCTTCTCCTCCAAGGCCATGACTCAAATTGACTTTCATTTTATTCCTGCTTATATCGTTCCTTGCAGTTATGATTTCACTTGATTTCATTTCACTCCATACTTTTTGAATTAGTTGCCATTTTTCAGAGTAGTGACAGTATGGTTATCACTATGGGAGAACTTATACGCTTATTTTTATTTGTTGTGCATGTTTGGAATTAATATTTTATTTATGCCATAGCTAGCGCTCCATGCAGGTTCCTGTACGTTAACAGCAAATATCTATGATAATCAATCAAAATCAAAATCAATTAAACCCCATAATGAAGGGATCATCAAGATAAGGAGACTTGACCTTAACAATATGTTCAGTTTTTAGTTTTTGTTAAACCTTTACATTCTCTCTGGATTGTTAACAGAGCTTTCCTCACAATTCTCACTTCCTCTCGATACAAGCACTACCTGGGCAATTCAACAGTACCCAATTGGCTACCCAGTAATACAAAGTAGTTGTGCTCTCTAAACTATACAAAGCTGATTACCACTCACCCTCATCTTTCTGTCTCATTGTACTCCGAGAGAAAGTTTCCCTGATACATGACCTGAATATGGCCTCCCGCCTCTCTCTAATGGACAGGACAGTTGACTTTATCCACCCTAACCAGTGCAATTTTTTCTCTGGGCTTAATACCTTCGACGCCTTTGTGTGGCTCACACATCAGGTCCATACCCTGCCCATTGCAGCCCTTAAGATATCCACTCTTTTCCTGCACTTCAAGGGGGAATTTGATAATATCTCACCTGCATGTTTGACTTTACTGCTTCATGCTAAAGGTGTATTAGCTTGTATATTGTTCTGGGTTCGTTCCTTTCTATCTGACTGCAAGAGCTAGTTGAATTTTCCAAGGTCTCCTAATTTGTTTCTTCCTGTACAAGTGAGAGCCCTTTAGGACTTTCCCATCTCTCCTTTATTATTTATTATATATGTATCTTTCCTTCACCTTTCTATCTCAAGTGGGATTATGTGTGCCTATATTGATGATTATACTGTTACTGTTGAATCTGGGTCAAACCAGAGGAACACAGAGCTTCTTCAACATTCCTACACCCACGTCCACAGGAAGGCTGCCCACTTTAGAATGTCCTTCTCTGTCCTAAGGACTGAACTTTGTCACTGGTGCACGCCCAGGGACTGCACTCCCGTCTACTCAGTACCAGTCTCGCTTAATAGGTCTTTATTCCAGGCTTGTCAAACAGTCAGTGGTTGGGATACTGGTTTAGCCCGACTATGAAGAACTCAGTCCTCTTTACTATACAACTAGCCCATGCCCAAGGAGCCCTTAATATGATAAGGCAACTCTCAGCACCACGCATCGGCATATCACCCCACCTGAACAGGCACCTCGCCATTTGTTTCCTCTTCCCTATACTCAATCTTGTAACTAATTTCCTCTCCCCAATCCCACCATGCTATGCAAAATGCAAGTTGTCTGAAGCAAGATATATAGGTGGGTGACTTACTGCTTGATGTGCACCCCTATCACTGTCCTATCCTGAGAGGGCTGCCTCCACTTCCCTCTACTGGTCTCTTGTAGATCAGCGAAGTATGGCTGTCTTCCACCAGGTCCATTCCCGCCTAAAAATAAACTCTGCTGTAGCTCCCATACATACCTTCTTCCCTTCTACCACCAATTTTCAGGCGTGTGACTCCCTGCCTCCCCTGCTTCATTGCCTCTGTGCCAACCATATCTGACTTTGGTGGAACCAACCATCACTCTCCCTTGCAGTTTGGTCCCATCTTCCCATTGATGGGATATACCACCCTCTGGCAGGCCACGAGACTGACTTACCAGGAATCTGCTAAATTAACTTTCACCTACTCCCCAGACTCTGCTTCCCATCTCCTCCTCCATCAAGAGACCTGATCTAGTGCATCTTAAAGGTGCAATGCAAAGGCAACAACCTTATAGACTGGACTCTCCTCTAACCCTCCCCGTTCCCACTACCTGTACTAGCCTTCCCTCTACCCGCACTGTTTCATAGGCCTTGACTTCATACCCCAGGAAGGATCCACCAAAGCTGGTCAGGAAAAACTATCTGGCTACCTACCCCTCATTGAGTAACCCCGATTACATAGCAACCTGTCCCTCTTGTAAGACCAAGGACGATACCTTTTGTCCTACAATCCTCCACTTCCCCACCAAGGACCTAAAAAGGCAGGTATACCTCTCAGAGCTTGTCTCCTTAGGCCCTGAGTCCCCCCTTTCGTTCAACCTTCGCCTCACTCTTTGCCTGGAATCCTATATTCAAACTATGTGGACTGCCTTTCCTCCATTCATGGCTACTTCCAGGGTAACCTGGTCCCACTATTCCTCCAGTCATAATTCACATTGAGATATAATTTTCTTTCCTTATTTTGCCTTTCCTTGCAGTCATGATAATCCATTTTTAGATTTCGTTTCATTGTACACTTACTTGTGCAGTTGCTATTGTTGAGCGTGGTGACTGTATGGTTACCACTATGGGAGGACATGCTTGGGAGTTTTCTTTAGTTTTTACATGTGAGATTAACATTCCGTTTTTGTTATAGCTAGGGCACCATTCAGGTACCTGTACATTAACAGTTAATATCTGTGATAATTATAATCAAAATCCATAGTTAAGGGATCGTCCTTTGTTTTACCTACACAGCAGCCGATTGAAAACTCAATACTCCTAGAAATAATCACTAACTCCTCTAGGCTAGTTTCTACACACTCTGGCACTACTATGGGTTGGGAACCTGTCTATAGTTGAAGATTGGATAAGTGACAACTATGTGGTTGAGGGTGCAACATAATAATACCAACCTAATACTGGACCAAATCAGGCAAAAAAACTGTACCTTTATTCTGCCTTATCTTGTAACCATTTTGTTACATATATGGGATATGGTACAAATTATTTGATGTGATAGTATATAGAACCGGGAGGTTACTATATGACTACAATCCATGCTGGCAAGAAGTAGTGTCTATAGCAGAGCTGCTCAATTTCGGTGAAAGGTTTAGACTCTAAAGCACCGAGTACTCAGACTCTTGATAATCTGAATGCATATCCACCTGAGTGCATACATGCAAGAAAGATGGACATCCAGACTGATCCACTGGTATTCTGTAAGATGTTGGCAACTGGGCTACATCAACTTGAACTTTGTTCATTTAGCAAATGGATGGAAGGCTATTTACGGGAGGAGTGCTAAACACCCTCAGAATTCTAAATAGTTCTGGGAATCACACCACCGAGCAAGGTATACATTTTCAGGGTCAAAGGGGGCTTCCACCTTCTATGACTATAGCTATGGTATCTAAGAATAATTCATATATATAGCTAACATAAGTACTGAGAGAATTGTATAAATAGCTGGCAGTTCCCCGATAGTTAACGGATCATGAAGCAATGGAGAAGAGACCATAACAATATATTCAGTTACTAGTTGAACAACCTCAAAGCTTTCGAGGAAAACCTTTACCCTTATCTTTATTCTTAACAGAGCTTCCCTGACAGTTCTCCAAACCTCTCTATACAAGAACGGCCTAGACAATGCAACAGTACTGAATTGGCTACCGTGTAACACATTTCTACAGTGTTTTTACTTGATTTGATGAAGTGTAAGCTTAGTTATATTATGTTGTATAATGAGCTACCACTCAGCCACATGGTTGACACTTATCCATTCTTGAACCATACTTGTATTTCTCTGCCAAGATTTGCCTTCCCTATTTGTCCTAGTCTGATTTACAGGGATATTTTACCCAAATAGGTCATAGTATATATATAGTGCATGACTAGTGTATTTCTCCAATCTGGTATATCAAGATTTTATAAGTATTTTAATCAAGCTTGAATTCAACAATTACTATAAAAAAATGCAACAAGGAGAGAGGCTTTCGAAGTCGATAAAAGCTGCTATTGTTGCCCTCCATGTCTGTGCTAGAATGACTTTTACTCAAGTATCAGTATGCCTGAAAGTAAACAAAGACACTATACAACAAATCTTTAACCGAATTGAGGTAAGTACACAGCATCTTTTATTTCAATTTTATCCATCACAGGAGTAGACACTAATATGTGGATAGGAACGCTCACAACCTAGCCATGATATTCAAGTTATGCTAGCAATAGTAGAAAAAGGGGATAAGGTGAGAGATACACCTGCTGTTCCCAAAAAGTTCCCTAATGGTTCCGAAGAGTCGAATTGAATGGGGGAACTTGCCGTGCAAGATATTGAGCACCGCCTTAAGCCCTGTCCTGAAATTGTCCGCAGGGCAAGTGTGAATATATCTCCTGCTACCGCTTATCATATGATGAACAAACATCATAACCTCCTTCGTTATAAGCATCGAGCAAAGCCACCAATTATTCCAGAAGCAAAACTGGATCATTTGAAATTGGTTGATTGGGAACTTGCCCTGCTAATTGAGTCCTTTGTCTTTAGTGACGAGATGATCTTTGAGGTTGGAGCTCCACAGAGGCTTCCTAATATTACATGACAAAAGGGTGAAGATCCTTATGCTTCAGCCACTTCGGATAAGAAAAGGTCTGGCCTGAGTATCATGGTTTCTGGTAGCATTGCTCTTGGGTTTAATGGTCCATTATGGGTATGGATCAAAGAGACAGCAGAGGAGTGAAGTGAAAATAATAATCTCCTGCGGAGAGAAAATATGGAAAAGAATGAGCGTATACGAAAACAGCGAGAAAATGCTACGATTCCTGGAACACCTGAATATGACTATTTGCAAGCTATAAATTATATATTAGCTCAGTACAACGACAACCGAGGACCAGACAAACTCCGCCGCATGCCACGATGCCCAGAATGGGAATTTCCCAAGGAAATTCCTGGTCGCAGTTCAGGTGGAGGTTTGAATTGGTTTTTATACTACAAGGAAATCTTTCTTGAATATCTCTATCCATTTATAGAAATGATCCAAGTTCATACTGGGAGAATTTATTGGCTAGTATCGGATAATGCTGGTAATCACACTATAGCTGCAAGGATGGATATGGAGTAAGCAATGGCTCTTGGCATCCGCATAATTAGCAAATAGCCTGCAAACTCACCTGACTTGAATGATATTGAACCATGTTGAAACTACCTTAAGGATGCTATGATGGATTATGACTTCCAAGGGACAGGTCAACAAACAAGAAAGGCAGTAGTCAATAGTCTGAAATATGAATAAGATCAGATGCCTCAGGTGTTGGTAAACCGCTTTGGTGTGAATTTTTATCTTAATCTCTTACAAGTGCAAGCTTGGAATGGAGACAACAAATTTAATGCTGAATTTTGGCAATTCTTTCCACCTTTGGTTATTTCTGGTTCTCTATGGAGACTATTGAGATAGATGTAGGGAAATATAAAATAATATATGGGATAAGGAGGAGTTTCTACTATAATGTCACAAATCGTGACTTAGCAATATGGAATATTTCACATGACTCACGCTTAGTGAGATCATTTATGAATATGATGTTTGATTTGATTTACGTTTATGGTTTCATGACTCATAATTGTGAGGTCATATGATGTTATGACTTTCGCACCGGACTACAAGTATGAGTCAGGGGTTTCACGCATGTGACGCGATTAGCGCACATGACCTTTTATGGAAATTGGATACTATGGGGATTGTATACTATGACTCGGATGGTGAGTTATAGGATGTTTGTTATACTATGACTCACACGGCAGTCATAGTAAGGAGGTGACTCATAGTAAAGTCACCAGGGTTAGGGTTGTGGGAAGTGCACCTAGATAAGGAGGGTCATGGACACAGATAGCTAGCTCTTCACGCAACCACCTAAGTTACTTCCTATGTTATATTTTACCTATTAGTTCAATCTATATTCTACTCATATTACGACCATCCGTTTACATCACCGACCGAAAGGTGATTCAAGAAACGTATCGCTAAGGAGCAGTCACACGGGCTACGAGTGAAAGGACTCAGCGTTCCCTAGGCGACATAAGGCTACGAGACCTGAGAGCGGTAAGACAAGCGGTACGTATCGTTACCTATTGCTATTAAAGAAGATAGTTTGCCTTTTCCGGCAGACTAAGGATTGGTTTGTAACATTTTGTTGCGTCTTTTGTGACACTTAATTAATACAAAACAGATTCACCTACAGATACAGAAGTACCAGACTTCAACGATCCACAGACTTTCCTTGGGTTTCAAGCAGAACTTGAGCAAGCCTTAAGCGAGATATCGCGAGAAGGATCCCCAAGACCCCCATGTCCGGTCAACCTGGAAGCAACATCAAGATCAGGTTCAGTAAGCTCCGGAGCATCCCCAATAAAAAGAATGAATGAGGTAGCGGGACCAGCGGATACGATAACTCTCACGAGAGAACAACTCCTAGAGTTAATCAGAACGGTTATGGAAAATCGACAGGCACAGACAGTATGAAGGCCAAAAATCAAAACCCCAGATACATTTACCGGAGACCGTACCAAACTGCGAGCATGGCTAGTCCAACCCGCAATGTACTACACGGCACTAGGATGGGGAGAAAATGAAGACGGATTAAAAGTGGACTTTGCCAAATCTCTACTGAGGGAATTGGCAGACAAATGGATTACTCCATATGTGGAAGGAAAGACCCCAGCCACATGGAATAACTGGGCAGAATTTCAGCCACTCTACGCATTCAATTCGGCGACGTGGATGCTAGGGAAACGGCAAGAAATCAAATTGAGAATATCAAGCAAGGGAGCTGGAATGTGACTGATTTCAGGAACGAGTTACGACTATTGGCAACAGAGGCAGAATACGACGAAGCAACCTTGGGAAGGGCATTCCTAAGGGGCTTACACGAAGAAATTCAGAAAGCATGGGCCATGAGGGCTCAAGACTTCACGACGACTGAGGAAATGGCGGTATGGGCCATTAATCAGGAAAACCGCTGGAATGTTATCAAACACATGCAAGGAAGGTCTAAGACCAAAACATACGACAACGTCCGAAACTACGACAGCACCTTCAAGACCCAACGACTACAGCGGTCCCAAGGAGATCCAATGGACCTAGATGCGACTAGGCGAAGACAAGCTCTCAACATATCAAAGACCGAATATTGGAGGGGAAGAAACAACAAACTGTGTATGGCAGTGCGAAGCCAGGACACATGATGAGAAACTGCACCAACCCGAAAGACGCGAAAGAATACCCGGTGAGGACAGTCAGTAGGGTTCAGAACCCCCGATGGAAACAAAGAACAGCAATCCGCGAAATGGATCTCGAAAGCGAAAAGAACGAAGAGGAAAAAGACGACGGTCCCCAGTAAGCGATGGTCTGAGGGACAAGGGGAAAAAGAAACCCATCGAGATACGAAACTTCTACGCGGCACTAAATACCACGGAATCACTGGAACACAAAAATAACCATGTTATGGTAAAAATGCGACTACATGGCAAAGACAAGAGTATCAGCATCAACGGAATGATCGACTCAGGAGCGACTGAAGATTTTATTGATAAAGAGGTATGCAAAAAGTACGGCATGCCTATGGCAAAGGCCAAACAACAACGAGAGATTTACCTAGCGAACAGCAAACTCAGCGAGATGGGTCCAGTAACCCATACGACGACAGTACCTATGGACATCGGGAGCCATAGGGAAATGATTACCTTCCAAGTGGCAAATTTAAAAAAACCATGAAGCAGTTCTTGGAATGCCATGGTTGAGAGAACATAGCCCCTCAATTGATTGGGGAAAGGGGACCATCACGTTTGATAGTGAGAGATGCACGACCTGGTGTTTAAAAGAGTCACCGAGGGTCTTTACAGTCCCAGAAGCAGAAGCCCTGGAGGAGAACTTAGATATGAAGTTCTCAACGGTTCAGTCAAAAACGGATAAACAGATCCTAGTCAAAATATTGACTAAAGAGGCAACGATGCCTACGAGAGACTCACTGAGGGCGGCAGGACACGACCTGTACTCTAGCGAAAGAGCAACGATACGAGCCAAAGGGCAAGAAGTCATCCGAACCGGAATAGCCATCGGACTACCACAGGGCACTTGTGGGCGCATTGCACCACGAAGCGGGTTAGCAGTCAAGAACAGGCTCACAACCAACGCGGGTGTAATAGATGTGGATTATACAGGTGAACTGAAGGTAGTAATAGTGAACCTCGAGGACGAAGACTGCACAGTCAACTCCGGTGATAGGATAGCACAACTGATATGTGAAAGATACCTGGACGGGGAATGCAAGGAAGTCGAAGTACTTGCAAAGACTGAACGAGAAGACAAAGGATTCGGAAGTACGGACCACCAGAGAGACCGGGACAGAAACGAATCAGAGGGTACCCGGGAAGAAACAAAAAAGGACCGGAAAGGAATAGAGATCTGGGAGATCTCAGCCCAAGCCTTTGGGAAGTTCTACCGAAGAGGAGAGATCACAGGCATTCTAAAGTGGAACCAGGAGGACGGCCAATGCGATTTGAAGGCAATAAATGTCAGTACCGCACTGGCTATTAAGGCCAAAAAGTACCAAGGGAAAGAACCCTTGGAACAGATGATACCAGAGATATATCACCAATACCTGGATCTCTTCGAAGAAAAAGAAAAAACCACGTTACCGCCTTACAGAAAAGGAGTGGACCATGAGATTAACCTAGAAAAAGGAAAGACAATCCCAGCAAAGAGGTTATATCCACTAGGAGCGGCGGAATTGGAAGAATTGAGAAGCTATTTGAAACAGAATTTGGAGAGGGGATGGATACGAGACTCCTTCGCAGAAACAGGAGCACCCGTCCTTTTCGTCAAGATGAAGGACGGAAAATTATGACTATGCGTGGATTAACGAGGACTTAATGAAGTTACGAAAAAAGATCAGTACCCACTACCACTCATCGGCGAAGCCTTGGACAGGCTAAACAGTGCCCGATACTTTACAAAGCTTGATATTAAGGATGCATACCATAATGTGCGAATCAAGAAAGAGGACGAGTATAAAACTACATTCGCGATACGATACAGAACGTACGAATACTTGGTAATGCTATTCGGCTTGACCAACGCACCGGCAACATTCCAGAGATGGATCAATCAGACGTTACATCGATTCTTAGACATATGCTGCATAGTCTATTTGGATGATGTATTGGTGTACTCAGAAACAATGGAATAACACCTGAAAGACGTGGGAAGGATCCTGGAAGCGATTGGAAAATCCGGAATGAGAATCAAGCCAACAAAGTGTGAATTCCACAAGAGGGAAGTGGAATACTTAGGATTTATTATTGACCAAGAAGGAGTCCGGATGGATCCTATCAAGACGGCAACCATATGGGAATAGGCGATTCCGAAAAACAAGACCGATATCGAAAAATTTATGGGATTCTGCAACTTTTACCGAAGATTCATCGAGGGGTTTAGCAGCACAGCAAAACCTCTATACAATTTGACGAAGAAAAATGCAAAATGGAAGTGGGGCACAGCGGAAAGCGAGGCGTTCGATAGGATGAGACAAAAAATAACTTCATCACCCGTGCTGACCCATTACAATCCGGAAAGACCGATCATGATCGAAACAGACGCATCGAAGTATGTCTGTTCGGGGATTTTATCGCAACAATGCGTAGATGAGAAATGGAGGCCGGTGGCATTCCGATCAAAGACAATGACGAATGCGCAATGCAACTACAATATTCACGACAAAGAACTATTAGCCATAGTACAGGCACTCAAAGAGTGGAGAAGATATGTGTTGGGAAGCCATCATAAGACAAGGATACTTATCGACCATAAAAACTTGGTTCCCTTCACGACAACAAAAGATCTTAATGAACGACAGATCCACTGGAGCGAGAAGTTAAGCCAATACAACATACGGATCGAATATCGGCCAGGAAAGGAAGGCGGCAAACCAGACGCATTGACAAGAAGAAGTCAAGATGCGCCAGAAGAAGATGACGACAGGATCAAACAGAAACAAAGGATCCTATTACCACAAGAAAAATACTTCGAGGAGATAAGGATACAGGAAATGGATACGATTAGCTTTCCCGGAGAAGATATGAGAAATCTTAAGGAACAGAGTGGGAAGGACCCTCACATACAAGAGATAAGGAAAGCATTGGGACAAGGAACAAAAGAAATGAAGGATGTAGCCCTGGGGCTATGTCAATGGAAGGATGACTGTCTATGGTACCAGAACAAGATTTGGGTACCAGAAGAGGAAAAGATAAGAACAGAACTTATCAGAAAAAATCACGACATTCTACAAGCAGGACATGGAGGGACAGCGAAGACCACGGAACTCATCAGCCGCAGTTATTACTGGGCTGGAATGCGAGAAACAATCAAGAGATGTGTCAAGAACTACGATATTTGTCAAAGAACGAAATCATCCCGACATGCTCCGTACAGTCAACTACAATCAAACGTAGCACCAGATAAGCCATGGAAGTCGATATCTGTGGATTTTATCAGGGACTTACCAGAATCGGACGGCTACGATGCTATCTTGATAGTCATCGACAGACTGACCAAAATGAGTCATTTTATCGCATGCCGGAAGAATATGACAACAAAACAATTCGCGCAAACCTTTGCAATAGAAATCTTTTGGTTACATGGATTACCACATGACATCATCACCGATAGGGGAACACTGTTTACCTCTGACCTATGGAAGGAGACGGCCCAGAGGTTGGGAATCGAAAGGAAACTGAGCATGGCTTACCACCCGCAAACGGATGGACAGACAGAAAGAACCAATGCCATCCTGAAACAAGATCTGAGAGCATAAGTCAATTATCAACAAGATAATTGGAATGAACTACTACCATTTGCGGAGTTTGCATACAATAATGGACAACAAGAAAGAATTAAGACCACACCCTTCTTTGCAAACTACAGACAACACCCGAAATATGATGCAAGTGGTCATCTAATACTGGATCGGAAGATACCGGCAAACGAAATGAACCAATGGCATGATACCATACGCGAAGAAATGGTGACCGCACAACTTCAACAGAAAGAAAATTACGATCAACACAGAAAACCCGCTCCAAATTTGAAATCAGGAGATATGGTATGGTTCCTACCAAGGAATATAAGGACCACAAGACCATGCAAGAAACTCGATTACAGAAAGATAGGGCCCTTCAAGATCTTGGCAAGAGTGGGGAACAGTGCATATAATCTGAACTTTCCCCCATCGATGAGAATACACAACACCATCCACATCTCACTTCTCGAACTATACTAAGACCAAAGATTCCCATCACAGATCCAGTCACCACCACCACCAAGCGAAATCGAAGGCGAAACAGAATACGAATTTGAAGAAATAGTCGATTCACGACTACATTACGGAAGACTCCAATAACGAGCGAAGTGGACAGGATATTCTCCTGATTACGATAAAGTTTGGTACCCAGCGGAAAACTTTGAACACGCAGAAAATACAATCAAACACTTCCACGAACGATACCCAGATAAACCAAGGCTGGGAAGAAATCAAACCTGAAACAACGAACGACGGTTGGGGAGACCCAATGCGAGAAGCCACTCCAACTAGCCTAGGCTATGCGACGATAGAGGATAGGCAAAGGGCATCAGAACACAACGCGATGAGCTGGACGGCATGCTATGACGTGCATTGCAACGTCCATAGAGAAAACAAGGAAGGGGCCAGTTACTGGCCAAAACAACCACATGCAGAAACGAGATGGGAGGAATGCTACTAAAATAATTGTTGAGCCCACCGGGATGCGAAGATCCGAGCAGGATACTACCCCAAGGCGTGGGGTAAAAGAGAAGAACTGAACTGGAAGGATGCTTAGCGCACGGAAGCCAGGAGGGGACGGTTGGAGAGGGGCGAGGAAACCCGAAACAATGATACTGAAAACCAACACACGCAGGCAGATATCGAATGCCTCCTAAGAAATATTTCGGGTTTAGAAATCCAACTGGAAGGCCCAAGGAAGGATCAGACTCCAGGAGGAGACCCTCGAAGCGCAACAACCCACCATTGCGCACCAAAAACAAACTATTGAGGTGGCAGACCTAACATTGGAGATGGTCAGGAAGCAGTTACGCACAACGGAACATATTTTATGGAAGTTCCGTCGCGATTCGAGAAGATTTGCGAACCAAGGAATTAAACTTGGTGAATAGCTTGATGGGACTCAAGCTGAGGGGAGAGAGGAGCTATTGTCACAAATCGTGACTTAGCAATATCGAATATTTCACATGACTCACGATTTGTGAGATCATTTATGATTATGATGTTTGATTTGATTCACGTTTATGGTTTCATGACTCACAATTGTGAGGTCATATGATATTATGACTTTCGCACCTGACAACAAGTATGAGTCAGGGGTTTCACGCATGTGATGCGATTAGCGCATATGACCTTTTATGGAAATTGGATACTATGGGGATTGTATACTATGACTCGAATGGTGAGTCATAGGATGTTTGTTATACTATGACTCACACGGCAGTCATAGTAAGGAGGTGACTCATAGTAAAGTCACCAGGGTTAGGGTTGTAGGAAGAGCACCTATATAAGCAGGGTCATGGACACAGATAGCTAGCTCTTCACGCAACCACCTAAGTTACTTCCTATGTTATATTTTACCTATTAGTTCAATCTATACTCTACTCTTATTACGACCATCCGTTTACATCACCGACCGAAAGGTGATTCAAGAAACGTATCGCTAAGGAGCAGTCGCACGGGCTAGGAGTGAAAGGACTCAGTGTTCCCTAGGCGACATAAGGCTACGAGACCTGAGACCGGTAAGACAAGCGGTACGTATCGTTACCTGTTGCTATTAAAGAAGATAGTGTGCCTTGTCCGGCAGACTAAGGATAGGTTTGTAACATATAAGCAGCAATTCTAGGACATTTGTATAGAATCCAGTATAACAAGAAATCAAGCGTGCACTAGTCATGCACTATATATACACTATACCTATTTGGGAAAAATATCCCTTTAAATCGCACTAGGACAAATAGGGAAGGCAAATCTTGGCAGAGAAATACCACTACCTTTATCTCTTCTCAACAAACCTATTATGGTCTACCCCTTTGATTCCATCCTCCCCTTTTTTCCATCCTTGTTAATGTATTCCTCTCCTTTCTCCACTCTTGTTTGGCCTTGCTTCCCTTGATTGCTCTGCCTCATTTAATATTTACATAGTTTGCAATACTCTAACATCTTATAGCTGGGAGATACACTTACAGTCAGACAGAACTCCCTACAGGCCTTTAAGCACTTTGCAGTCGAATGGTTGATTCCTGCACTCTCTGCCCTTCGAGAACTACCTAGATGGGGTCCCACAAAATCCTGTCCTTGATAATTGGGTCTACTCTTCCCCTCATCACATGTCCTCTCCTCCTAGCGGATCGGCAAGCACCCTACTCCTTCCCCTCTCAGAAGCTGGTACCTTACTGCCTCAACATGGCTTGCACCCTTCTACTCCCCTCCTCTCCAGTTGGTACCTTACTACCACCCCTCTCCTTCGATTCTTGCCCACGCTCAATATTCCTTTGGTTACACCTGATCCTAGTATTACACTGCCTCTTGTACTGGGATTTATGCTGCCAGTTACCTCAAATTCTCAGGTCCATCACCAACCTGCCAGCGCCCTTATTGGTCTAAAGTAGTTGCTCATTTTCTCCTTATCCTGAGTAATTTGCATCACGGGTTTTCCTTATACTTTTCTGCATTCTTACTTCTTACTTTCAACCTGTTGTCTCCTTAACCAACTGGGAGTTTGTTTGCTTGTGGGCCAGATATGTGGTTAGGCCCATAACAGAAGGTTATCGGAGTGGAGGTTTTGATAACTGGAGACACAGAGAATGTTTGGGTGAAATTCAGGTTTTGTTGTTGCTATAGCTAGCAATTCATGCATCTTCTAGTACCTTAACAACAAAAATCTGACATAATAAAAAAATCAAAACCCACAGTTAAGGGATAATAAAGCAACCGAGAAGAGACCTAAATAATATATTCAGTTAACAGCTTTACAAGCTTTAGAGAAACCTTTAACTTTTATCTTTAATCTTAACCCAGCTTCCGTGACAGGTCTCTCACCTCCTCTATTCAAACATAGCTTAGGCAATTCAACAGTATCAAATTGACAACCCCATTACACATATATAGCATATTGATTCAAACTGAGGCGATTTTGAAATGTCATTTATGCAGGTGCTGATTTTAATTATTTTCTTAAATAAAATCCACGATCATTTGAATCGATATACTTTTCCATTCATCAAGAGAACAGAAATCCAATTATTATCATTGTTGATAATAATTATATATAAAACTATAGTATTAAAGAATTTTCACTTTGAGGTTTTTTTTTTTTTTTTTTTTGAATACCAGCAGTATATCTGCTTTCCTCTTACTATCTTAATTCTGATTTCACCTTTATCCCCATTCCTATTTTCATTGCCACTGGATTTTTTCTGCATGCACGTGGTATTCCCTTGGAAGTTCCAGTCATGTACTTAAAATCATACCCCAATCCGACTTTTAAGTAGCAAACAAGATCAAACGACTTGGGATCTTGGTGCCCTCTTGTTTGCTTGGTGGTCCTTGGCTTACCGGTAACCCCAATCCGGCTTTTTATAAAAGGATACGTACTAGTACAATACGAGAAAGGGAACCATTGGCCACCCGAAGATGCTGATTTGTTGAATTCCGGCTGATCTTTTCACTCGCAAAGCTTTATCAAGTTTAACAAAGGAAAGCTTCCTGTTTAAGCTTTGGCGCCCGTGTCAGGGGATGTCCGAGTGGCTTGTGGCCTCGCCCAATCAAGACTTTCAGCGCGGCTCACATTGATGACGATGATGACGACGGCGGTTTATCAGAAATTATTCGAGAAACCCCAGGAGCCACCGCCTTTGCAGGCATACGGTCACCCCCCCACAAGACCCGCGAATCGAACCGGAGGCGGTGGTGGAGAAGCCTTTGAGCGCATTCGAATCCAGACTCACGGGTATCATGTGGCGCTCAGCTGGTCTGAACGCCATATCATACTCGCAACTGAAGGGCGTTTCTGAGCACTGCTGATATTGCGCACCCCCGGAAATCCAGTTCTTTTGCTTGGATCTTAGAGTGATGCAATAGATGAAACCACAAGCCACTTGGATATCCCCTTCACCCGGACGGCTAAACTTTAACAAGTAGCCTTTCTGTGGTAAACTTGGTAGAATGATGGAAGCGAGGAGGAGCAGCCGGTCATTTTCTCATTGGAAATCAACGAACCAGCATCCGTCCGTGTGGGGGGGGGGGGGTGTCCGGGTGGCTTGTGACTTCGTCCAGTGGTCATGTTCACCAAGTCGTTTCCATTATGGGTGCAGATTTCGGTAGGCCTACACAGGCGAAAAAGAGAATATAATGTGAAAGCACTTGTACAGTACTCGCACAGTACCGAACACAGGGACCAAAATTTTGTACGTACTCGGTATGGTAGATTATCTGAGCGCGTCTGAGCTCCCGCACTGAAATCAGACCCAAATATCCCGGGACTCCGTCCCGAATGCCTGTACTCGAGTACAAGTAAAAGAAAAAACCCAACAAATTCTCAATGTTGGCTTCGTTTTCCCAATTCCGCACACTGGATGCGAGGATGCCCTTCCAGAAAATCCGAGTGGGCGAGCGGTTCATCGGATGAAACAGAGAAATACCGTAGATAAGAAGTGAAAAAAAAAGCGTGGGATGAGGCCATGTGTGTGCAAGGGGACCGTGCCAATTGTTGGAAATTGGAAACCCAGGGAATTGGGCTTCCATCTGGGGCCCCTGTCAGATTGGTTTACTGGAGGGAGAGCTCCGTCGAGGAAACAGCTGGTTGTGTTTCCTCTTCATTCTGGGATGACGTCTATCATATGTGTGAGTGTGGGGGGG
>QFET01001140.1:1298-16142 GCA_003316355.1 Tuber calosporum | reverse complement strand
TCCTCTTCTTCCTCTCACTTCTAACGCATTCACCATCTGTGAATCGACTCCACTATCTCACCAGCATCCAACCTCTCTGTAAAAGCAAACATCATCAGGGCCAAACAATCCCACATCTAAACTTCCACACAAATCGCCCTCTGTCCCACCAGACGCTTGGCACCTAATACTGCTACTTTTGCTAAGTACATTAGTGCCTTCCACAGTAACAACCAAATCATCACAATCATCGTCTCCGCTATCCTTAGCGTTGTTGTCTTCATACATGCCTTCGTCCCCATTCTCGTAACTATTTTTCTTCATCAGTTGTAAACCTATAAACTCTGTAACCATCGATACATCTTCCTCACCAGCCAAACGGCTTACAGCATTGACTGGTGCAATTAGTTTTCTGAATCCTCGGAACTCCCACCACTGTAGGATTCATTATCCTCCTTTATTTGCCCAACTGCTTCACTCACAATCCGGCGAACCAGCTCCTCAAACCGTTCAATCCCTTGCGTCTCCTGAAATTCCAACTCATCTTCAACCTCTGCCGCCAATTGACCTCTTCTCCCTTGCTGATCTCTCATCACAATTGGAACCCGCGGTGGATGCTCATATTTAGTATCCCGAACATGATATTTGTACCGCTCGTCGCTCGGAATTTGCACCCGTGTGCCGTGCTCGCTCATGATATAATACCGGCCATTCGTATAGTCTCCCTTCGCCTTTACTGCCTGAAGCCATCGACGACTGAGAAGCATAGGGTAAGTAGGACTGTACTGGTCAGGAAGTGCATATACCCGTAGATCAAAGGGTACTCCAGCTACCGCAATCCGCAAATCTGCACAGGAGGAAATTTCCGCAGTCGCATTCGTAGCCGTGCGAATAACCATGCCAGTTGCCTTGATTAATTGCGCTCCGATTGCTCTCAGCAGCTTGATAGGCATCAAATTCACAACCGAGCCAGCGTCGACCAAGATGTGACTGATACGATACAGTCCTGTCGTTGTCCTAACAGTTCCACAAGTATAAAAGTTTGCGACGTCACTGAGATTCTGATCAGTTGCCACAGAATGTACTTCTTCATCATCGCCCAAAGTGTCTTGTGTTCCTGCATCTATCGAAACCTTCTTACTGTGCCTTTTTCCTTTACTGCGGTCAGGTCCTTTGGCACGCTCCTGGACCAACAAACGGCAAACATCTTTCTTCACAACAGGTGCTAAGTCAAAGACCGAACCCCAGTTCAAACCCTGTAGTGGTGCATCTCGGAAGGCACTAACGAAATCGAAACGGTCTCTTCCCATCATCATGCGGATTGGCCTCCGCTTTGCTTTGGGTACAGGTTGTCTGATCATACGTACTTCTGTAGTTCCATCCTCAACATCATTAGTTCTCTGTCGCTGACTTGCTCGTCCTTCTTCACCAGCGAAATCCGGTGGTAGCTCACTGAAGAGCCGTGCACGTTTCCCTGCCATCACTGGTACCGCTAAAGCAGTAAGGTCATTCTCTTCTTCCTCTTCTTGACCGTCTCCTGGGACCTTTTTGACAAATCGCATCAAACTCTGCTCACCAATGTCAGCAGCCGACACTTCTCTAACCTTCATCCCATCAAGTGCTGACGATGTCGTACTAATTTCTATAACACTAACCGTAGGATGCGAATCTCCAGCCTGCACAGGTAGTTTATCGTTCACTGCCTGCGGATCGGTTGGCCTGCTAGCAGCCATGTTTGCCTGTGTGGTGTACGGTCTCGCCTTTAGGCATTGGGGACGAATATGCCCCTCTTCACCACAGTTGTAGCAAACTAAAGGGTTCCGCACCGGATAGTACAACACACCATTCGGTCCGACGATGGGCTGCATACCAGGATTGACTCCACTTGACCTGCCACCTATATTTTGGGATGGCTCATTCATGGCGGATCGCATGGGTGAATGGTCTTCGCCTCTCACTCCAACACGAGTAAAGTCTGAGCTCACGAATTGGCGTGTCTGGCTGCGCCTGTTTGGGAACTGTGGTTGGTAGTTGGGAGTTCGGCCTTGATTATGCTGCGGGTACTCGTAATGTTCTTGCGGTAGGTGATTTCCAACAGTCCGGTTGATGGTGTAACTGTCAAGCTGAATAATATCGTCGTTGGTGTGTGGCTATCTCTGTTCTACCCTTGGAGACGATGTCTTCTGGGACCAAATCAGACCCTGGACCATTTCGCGTAATTCACGCACTTCTCCTCTCACTGTTGTCTCACCACCATGACCCTTACGGTTCTTCCTCTCCTTACTCTTCGACCTCTTGCCTTTCCCCTTCTCTGTCCTCTTCATCTTTCCCGCCCTCTTTGACCTTTTCTTCTTCTGACTATGGCTGTAATAGGTGTCATCATCAAAATCGGAATCGCTATCACTACTGTCAGAATCGTCAGAGTCGTCCTCACTGTGGCTCTCGCTGTCGTTATCCTCATCGTCACTCTGTCTGCTTCCATATCTCCGGTAGCCCCTTATCTTCACTTGGGTAGCCAAATGCATGACACCGTTAACTACCTGCCATGGGGTCTCATGAGAGTCGTGTCTCCGGAAACTAAGGATTGCAAGTTCACGTAACCGTTGACTTGTCAGGCCATCCAGGTAATACCCGATAAGCATTCGATCGTAGTGTTGTAGGCTGCTGGGTTTTCGCTTGAGTAACTTCAGTACCTTGCGCGAGTACTTGAACACATCCTGATTTCTTTGGCGAAGTGTGCTCATGGTACTCAAGATATCCTCGTCGGCTTGGTCCTCACGTTCGTCATCATGGAATTGAGCGACTAACGCTTCCTTCAGCAACTCCTCGTCCCAGAATACACCCTTATCCAATGTGCTAATGAACTTCCCAGCGGCAGAGCGAACAGGACAAGCAACATGGAGTTGGGCAACCCGCATTGTCTTCGACTTAGCTGTCCCTCCAGTAAACTCATCACCCATCGTTGCGAACCATGACTCCATCCATCGCAGGAATTCCTTGATTTTGACTCCTCCTTCCCCTGTAAACCTCATCCCCATCTCATGCGGTAGACTCATGACGGTACCCCTGTTGACGATTTTGTCTTCCAGCGGTATTAGTTTTTCTGTCGGAACGGAATACCACTCGCCACCACGGGAAAAATATAATATATCGATGTCGTCAATCTCGTCTGTCTGCCGATGGTCTTGCCTCACACTTTCCAGGAACTCTGGATTGACTTCGATTGGTTCTGGTTCAACTTGATCCACCGTGGTTGATATTACACAGGTGCACTACCACAACAGGGAAGTTTATTTATCTTTTTGCACAATCGATGTTACACCCAATGGCAAGTTATCAGCTTCAACACCACTCCGGGTTTGGCACACCACTTTGTGGGAGTGTTCAATGACCTTCTCCTTGGTGGGTGGTGTGCTGAGCACGCACTTATGTGAGGGTGATGGAGTGACTATGACCCACTTGCTATACCGTGAAATGGGAGGATAAACTTGATTCCGGATAGCCCTGGTGTAACGTTCCTGATAAGCTGTGGGAGGAAGGAGAGGAAAGACTAGGCCAAATGGAAGCCAATGCTCGTTGTGTTGCCCGTTCTATGTAGGTGTGTGGTTGTCCTTGTCTAACTATGGAAACATAAAAGTACCTTATAAGGAGAAAACTCTGCACGCCAAGCTATCTACCAGTCAGCAAGTTACAGCAGGACAAAACCCTCCATGAGACCCTCAAACTTCCACATGGTATCGCCCTAGCTCACACCGGTTTTGAGTTTCATTGGTACTAATATAATCTGCAGGTGATGGTCTACTCCGTAGACAAATGGGAGAAGCATTTTCCGGCAGCAGTTATGGCCATCCTCATAGAAAAAAACGTGAGAAGCCCCCCTCAAAACTCGATAGTTTATTGCTAACATAGTTGGAAGCTTGTGCTGACTACCCCTCCACCGAACCACACTTATGCCCCGACCCAAGCCGCCCCTACCCCAGCCACCCCGACCCCAGCTGCCCCTACTCCAGCCAAGTAAGGCCTGCCCGCGACCTTTATTTCTCTTTTTTAAAATACTTTTTTTTCTTTTTTTTTCCTAAAAAAAAAGTAAGAAAAAGACCCTACTGCCACCCCCCTGCAGCCGAAAGAGAGAAACAACAGCTACTCGTCCTGTCGTGACTCGTGACGTTTGTGAGATGGACCGGGCTTCCATGGTGGCGCACAGGGGTGCATTATGGCCCATATTTAATATGAATATGCTTGTCAATTCATTAGTGTAAAATAGGATATTAATAAGGTAAAAATTATAGGATAGGGGGGAATCAGAGAATAGATACTGGTATTGGGTTCAAATCATAATGTAAATATCAACAACATGAGACTTCAGAAAGATGACAACCCCACGAGGCAAAACAACTTCCATAGCAAAACGGGGGCAGAGTGTGGCATATGCGATGTTGGAAGGAGCCCAAAAGATGAGTTTAAAGGAAATTTCAGCAAAAACAGGGACATTAATAAGTACCTGCTTGAATATTATCAGAACTGCCTGTCAGCATGCCAGCGAATCTCAAAACCCAGATCTCTGTATCGATGAGAATCTTGCACCAGTTCCCAACTCGGTAAAAGGGTCCAACGAACCTCCGACACAGTTACAGAAGGACCATTTAGTAGAGGTAACTCTGCAAGATGCAGCTCATTGTCGTATGACCTTCACACAGTTAGCTGAAACAGGTAGTACTTTTTTTTCTTTTTTTTTTTAATTGGAAAATATAGAAAATATAACTAATTTTTTGTTCTTTGAAAAAAGCGGAACTTAATGTAAGCAGAAAAGCAATATCAAAAGAACTACATGAAAATAAATTTATCGCCGAAAACCTGTCTGAAAACCAACACTCAGCCCAGAACAAATGGCAAGAAGACTTGCCTTATGTTGCGAATATCAAAACTACGACTAGAGGAACATTATCTTTACTGATGAGTCCTATTTCCAAACTGGCAATCTGCCCACCTGGCAAGCCCTTGGTGTGCTTCGCTGTGCCGGCAAGGCATATGGGCCATAAAATATTGATAGAAAGTTCGCCCAAGGGGCAAAAGTAATGTTTTAAGGTGCAATCTTGTATGGAAAAGCTGATATGATCAAGAAGAATCTTAATTGTTTATTGTTTCAAATATTTTCAATTCAAACTTATTGTTTATTACTATTTTATTATTTTCTTAATATATTTGTAATATGTATATAATGTTTAATGCCAATAAATTATTAAATATTATTAAGGGTATGAACTTCCAAATCATATGTATACTGTATCATATGAGACCACCAACCAGTGTAAGAGGCTCTTGTACCTCTACAGAGAGAGTATGAATATGAGCTTCCAGTAAATGCTAATGCCAGCTCAATGGGATTTGAAATCTCATTTCGGGACTCTGAGTTAAAGACATAGAAGGTTGATCGCAAGGGGGGCATTGACTGGTATATCTACCGGGAGCGAATTTTGAACCCTCTTCTGTATCCATTTACAACACTAGTTAAAAGGGAGTTTCTGGAGAGGGAAATTGTAATAATGGTGGATAATGCTCCTGCACATATCAAGCGTTATCACAATATCCCTTGTGAGCAGCTAGGGTTTACAAAACTTGGTTGGCCTGCAAATTCCCCAGATTTGAATCCAATTGAAACTATTTGGATGGAATTAAAGGATATTTTACAAGAGAAAATTGGAACACAAATGACAGCAAGACAGATTCGTATCGTTCTTGAAGAGGTAAGTATAATTTTACATTTTATTAATATCTAGTCTTTTGTCCAATACTTGCATAGGCTTGGAACAACCATCCACTGGAGTGCATCAATTACCATATTGACTCACAGCCTTGGCAGATCAATGCATGTATTGAGGACAATGGGGGAAATAATTTTAATTTTTAATTTTCAATTTTTAAATACCTTTCTTATTACTTTATTGATATTATAATATAAATAATATATCCTTTGCCGGTTTCCATTTATGCTAAACTAAGTCCTTTTCCAGCTCTTATATGAGACAGTGCACGTCCCTTACGCCAACATGCAACACCGGACCATTTCACAAATGTCACCACTGGATGAGTACAAGCACCAGGCAAGATGTTTTTGTACTCGGGTTGCCTAGTAAATCTGTGGAGGGTGGTCAGCAGATGAGAAACAGCGAACAGAAACACATTCTGGTATCGGTACTATAGAAACACCAACACCAACACCAACAGTGAATTGCTAGTGCAAAAGTTTTAATTTTTTTTGGAGAAAAACAATGAAGGCACTCCGCCAAACAGTGTACATAAACAATACAGTCTAGTTGAAATTAGTAAAAGAATTATAGGACCAAGTTGTGATGGACGAGGCTACAGCATCTCCTGCTCGCCTGGGCTCTTCACTAAGTTCTGTTAGAACAAGAACACTTTCTCCTGCTTCCAGACTGGTTTCATACCCTACTATCATCACAGCCTCACTGTGTTCTAAAATTCGGGCTCTGCGGAACCATAGCCAGTGGACCTTTCGTCATATCGCCCAAGTAGGAAGGGTGGCGGTTAGTCCTGTATACTCTATATGCAGAGCTCCGGCAACTCCCAAAAAGTCAAAGCAGGATGGCCCTAGGTCCTTACAACTCCAATCCGCAGAAGGCTAGTAGACTTTGGTAGTGCTCCTCAAAAGAATTGCCGTCTCCTATATACTGAAGTAGCAGAACTGGCTGGAGTCACGGCAGATTTGAGAACTCTACATACTGCATTTTCCATTGATGGCTATCACCGCAGAATTGCTCGTTCACGACCATTTCTATCATGTAAAGTAAAAGAAAAGCGCCTTGACTGGGCTGAATACTATGCAGACTGGACTCGCAATGACTGACATAAGGTTTGAACTCTCCTTTCTCCTCTCTTTCTTTTTTTTAATTTTTAATTTTTTATTTTATTTCTGGCTTTGCTTATACTAGTACAGTAGTATGTAACTAATCATAACGGTATCTGAAATATGTTGGTGTTCTGGAGTGCTGAATCTGCCTTTGATATTGGTAGCTTGTATTCTAAACATCAGGTCTGGGTTACAAGGCAGCCTGGTGAGGAAGATCTAGGGGATTGTTTAGTTCTTAAGTTTAAGAAGTTGGAGACTATTATGGTTTGGGCTTGCTTTAAGGGGCGTGAGAAGGGACCACTAATCTTTTGGGATAAGGAATGGGGAACAACTATTAAGAGTCCTTCTTTTACTACTAAGATAGTTCCAGAATTCTTCCGGTTCTGGCAGGAGCAATCCCAGCTTCAGTTAGACTATGTTTACTAACAACAAGATAATGCCAGCCCTCATCAGGCTATCTACACACAAAATCGTCTTTGGGAGCTTGAAATCTGGGGCTATTTCATCCATTGTCCTCCCTGCTCACCTAACTGCAGTCCAATTAATAATATTTGGCGTACTATTAAAGACCGTATTCGCAAATGCAATCCTTTTCCTACTACAAATAAGTCTCTACGTACTGCCATTACAGAAGAATGGCATTCAATTTCCTTGCATGAGCTCCAGTCTCTAGTAGTCTCACTACCCACTCGCCTGTGTGAGGTATAGCCACTTAGAATATCTCCCACTCTTTCCAGTTTTTTACTAATTACTCTATCTCCATCTCAGGTTTGTATAGCAAATGGAGGCCATTTCGGCTACTCAGAGGCCCAATATCCTCAGTTTTGCAATTGGCTTGCATAGTAAAAATACTGAAAACATCCATGTCCTTCATATTACTATAAACTACTACCCACTGGCTTTCCAGGTTCAGCATACACATAGCGGCGAATCAGGCCACCAAGCTGCCTGCTCGTTCCTTTTTTCTTCTTTTTTCTTTTATTTTCTTCCTCTTTTCCTCTTATTTGCGCCTTAAATTTTCCCATATTACGGCACTTTTTGGAAAGAGTCAAAATGGGGCTTGAGCTAGTGGTCAGCTGGTTGGACCTGAGGAAGGAGAGGTAGGGACAGTGAATATCAGAATTCCCCAGGTGTTTGCCAATAAGAAGGTATGAATACCTGTAGTTCTTTCTCTACTATTTCAACTGTAGTCATGCCCACTCAGTTTTGGTTTTTTTTTTTTCCGCACATGATGATTAGTTTTACATCAGCCATTGCCTTTTCATTACCTGCTACCATGTCACTATCTCATCTGGTACTCCTGCTTAGTCCCAGGGCTCATTTCTACTCTTCCCAGAAAATGCTGTATTATTGGATTACATTCCCTCACATTGCTTTGCTTAATTCTCCCTCTTGCTATTTTTTTTCTCTTCTGTTCTATCCTTATTTTTTACCTTATTATTATAGGATTATATTCACTTGCACTCCTCTACTCAATGCTATTCTGTTTTTCTAGCAACTAAACTTGATGTCTTAAACATCCCTGCTATTCTGACCTTGTACGAAAACATTATGCCTGGTACTTGTACTTGTACTTTGAATACCATATTTACTCGGTAAATCTACTATCAGAGATCTCAATTGCACCACTTCACTAAACCACAACAGGCTAAGAAGAGTAGGTTAACAAAATAACGAATACCAGTTAATGAGATCCAACAAGCTCGTCTTCCCCAAGTTATACCTTGTCTGGGAAACACTATTCTTTCTCTGGATGTTTCGTCTCGGATTGCGAACGCGAAGGGCCCGATTGCTGATAGTGGATCTACCGAGTTTTTACGGTATCCGAACCGACTTTGATTCTATTTGGACGCAAGATTTCTTCATTACAAGGGTTCGGCCATTCGCTTTTATTTCCTCGTTTAGGGCCATGACGGTTCCGGTTCTGTTGTTTTTGTATTGGCTTTTCGTCGTGGAAACAGTGTATCGATACTGTTTTTACAACTTTTCTCGTTGTTCAGCCTTTAACCTGAGCTATAATAAAACAGCCCATAATTGAATTATTTTAAAAGCAAAGAGAACCAAAAGAAGTGATACCAACGTAGAAATGTTACAAATAGGGAATTCTAAATATAGCTCTCTTTGATGCCAATTGTGATACCAGCAGTAGCTTTTCCAAAAGCTGTCCCCTTTTTTCCTTTGATTCGCAGCTGCCAGGTGTATCAGGCAGAGAAATTTACAAAAAACTTTGTTAGATTCTTACTGTTCAAGTACTAGGGTACAAAGGGAGGTTAGGCGCGGTCCCCCCAAAAGTCTTGGTTTATTGCCTATTCTGGGTGTCGAATGGTTCATGCAGTTAAAAACGTACACCAGACTTTTACCCAATTTCAAACCATTATACCTCTTCAGTACTACTAGATATCGACTTCACAAAACCACTATATGATAGAGCTTGTGAAGCAGAATAAGGTAGTGGTTTTTTCATAATTATTGAAGTTACTTTAAAGGTAGTATAATCATTTAAAATTGTAGGTTTTTGGTGGAAAAAGAAAAAGGTTATACAAACACCCACAGTCTAAGGGCCGAGTGGGGCTAACCTTTTTTTATTAGAAATCCAGAATTGATGCTGAGATATATGTTTTAAACAGAAAATTAGGTGAGTAAGAAGTATGATGTATTATATTATATCATATGATAGTTTTATTAATATGCTGATTTTCTTTGCCTAATTATTCCCACTACCTTGTCTCAATTAATATTTTGTTCTTTCTTGCCTTCAAGGCTGTTTAGGTAATTAGCCAACAAGTCTTTATACCCCAAAAACCATATCCCATTGAAATAATAATTGTAATACTGATGAAGCAAGTAGATACAAGCAATGACTAGGCCTAGAAAGAATACACTCTGAATGAGATTTTTTGGTAAACAAGGTGGAGGTCTGTTACAGGGTGCCAATTCAGTACTGTTGAATTGTCTAGGCAGTGCCTGTATCGAGAAAATCAGAGAACTGTCAGGAAAGCTGGGTAAAAAGTATGATACAGATAAAAGCTTCTCGAAGGCTTAATAACTTGTTATATAGTTAAGGTCTCTTCTCCATTGCTTGATGATCCCTTAATTACAGAGTTTTTTTGATTTTTGATTATCTCATATATTCGTTGTTAAGGTACAAGAACATGCATGGAGCGCTAGCTATGGCAAAAACAAAACCTAAATTCCAATCAAACATCCTCGGCGCCCCAGGGATCAAAACCCGTACTCCCAGGCCCATCTGGTATGGGCCTAACCACACATCTCACCTACAAGCAAACAAACCCCCAGCTGGCTAAGGAGACAACAGGTTGAAAGTAAGAGGCAGGAAAGCAGGAAAGCATAAGGAAAACCCTTGAAGAAAACTACAACAGATAAGGGGAAATTAGCCACTACTTTTAGACCCATAAAGGCGCCGGCAGGTTGATAAGGGTCCTGGGATTCTGAGGTAACTGACGGCATTAACACAAGTCCAAGAAACAGTGTAATGCTAGGACCAGGCATAACCGAGGCAGATTTGACCGTGCGCAAGAGTCTTAGAGAGGGTAGGTATTAAGGTACCAGCTGAAGAGGAGAAGAGTAGTTGGGTGCCAGCCATTGTTGAGGCAGTAAGGTGCCAGCTTTGAGGAGGGGGGAGCCGTAGGGTGCCAGCTGATCCACCGTGAGGAGAGGGGAGAGGAGGAGAGGAGGAGCAGTGGTAGACCCAATTATCAGGGACAGAACCGTGTGCATACCCATCTAGGCACTTCTCTGAGAACAGAGAGTGGAGGAATCGACCATTGGACTGCAAAGGAACTGTAGGCCTGTATGGAGTTTTCTCCTACTGCAAGTGTGTCTCCCACTGTATGAAGGTAGGGTGTTGCCGACCGTGCAAATGTTAAGCGAGGCAGAGCAAACAAGCTTAGCAAGGCAAAAACAAGAGTGAGGAAAGGAGAGGAAACTATCAACCCGGAGGAAAGCTGAGGATGGACTCAAAGGGGTAGACCCTAATGAACTTGGCAAGGGGAGATAGAGGTAAACAAATCCCACCTCATGGCATGGCCAGAGGGGGTAGGAACCTGTTTGGTAGAGTTGGTTATGATTTCTTGTAGTATTGAGATTTCAATCACCGGGTGTATAGAGCAGACGGAGGATGTCCCTTAACTACGGGGGGGGATCTTTTTTTTTTTTTGATTAGCTCATTTATTCGCTGTTAACGTACAGGAACCTGCATGGAGCACTAGCTATGGTATAAACAAAACGTTAATTCCAAACGTGCAAAACAAAAGAAATAACCGCACCAGTTCTCCCCTAGTGATGACCATACCGTCACCGCGCCCAACAATAGCGACTAATTCAAAAAGTATTGAATGAAATGATATCAAAAGAAATCATAACCGAAAGGAAAGATAAAGCAGGAAAGACAAACCACTCAGCCTGAGTCATAGTCGGAGGAGGAGGAGGAGGAGGCAGCGATGGAAGCAATCGCTGGCATGGTAGGTGCGAAGTGCGTGCGAGTAATACGGATGTATGAGGCAAGACCTAGGATCATGTCCAGGTCGGCCCAAAGTGGGGAGCCATGGTCCATCGAAGACAGCTTCGGAAGGTAAAGCTGGCGTTCTCAGGACTTGGATGGGCAGTGGAGAATTGCATGCTCAAAGGTTTCATCCTCTGATTCGCAGGAAGGGCAGGTGGGAGAGCGATCAGCATTGTTCCATGAGGGTTGAGCGGCAAGATTGCTCTTTCCGGCACACATTTGGTGAATTCGCGCAGCTGTAAAGCGGGCGAGGCCCATGAATGCATATGGGCGTAGGGACGGCTTGAACTAGTAGTAAGGAGGGGGTGGGGACAGAAGTGTCCAGTCAGTGAGGAGGTCCTTTCTGCACTCCTCCTTCATCAATTTGTAGGAGACAGCACCTGAGATCGGGGGAGCGGGGGCAAAGACAGTGCCCAGTAGGAGTTGGGAGTTTATCTGTGGGAGTTTGAAACGTTCCGGTGCCATCTCGACGAAGAGGTAGCATATCCCATCGATTGGGAGGTGAGAGCAGACAGCGGGTATTGGCCTTGGATGGTTCCAACGGAGGGGGATGTAATTGGCCTTAAGGCCACGAAGGGGGTGGCGGGAGGAGTCCCCTGCTCTAAAGTTGGAGAAGGATGGAAAGGATGGAGGCAGCTGGGCTGTGGCTGGGTTGATCTCAGGAGAGGAGCTGGCTAGCCGTAGTGCAGCCATCATGCGGCGATGGGGGAGGAGCGAGTTTAGGGGGGAGAGGCAAGCCTCACATGGAAGGATGGATACAGGAGTCGATGAGAAGCAGTTGGTGACCCATCGTTGGACTTTGCTCTAAAACACCTCTATCTTACCCATCATTGCAGCATTGGGGATGAGGAGGTCAGTTCCGTAAGTGAGGATCCGTAGCAGCAGGCCCACGGCCAGTCTGCGGTTCAGGTAGGGGACTATGCCTATGCCAGGAGGAGAGAGTTGCCTGATGAGACCGAAGGCCCCTTGGGCCAGGGCTAGCCTCTTGAGGAAGTGGATTGAAGTTTCCATCGAGGGTGAGAACCAGTATCCTAGCCACATGACAGTGCAAGAAGGGTGGAAAAGACTCCTATCGAGAGAGACAGGAGCCAGTGAGGGGGGAGAGTGGTCCCTTGGAGTTCGCCAGTGGATGAGTTCAGTTTTTGGAACAGAGAAGGAGACCCCGAGTGGGTAGGCCTTCTTGCAGAGGCAGGTGTAGTAGTGTTGAAGTAGCTGTGTGTTCCTCCGGTATGACCCAGACCCAACAGTGACAGTAAAATCATTAACCTAGGAAAACATAATCCCCTTTGGGATAGACAGGTGTAGGGAGGATACATAAATTAAAAATAACAAAGGAGAGATAGGAGAGCCCTGGGAGGCGTCCACTTGAACAGGTAAAAAAATATTAGGGGAGCCTTGGAAAATCAAGTGGCATTTGCGGTCAGTCAAAAAGGAACAAACCCAAGAGACCATATAAGGAGATACGCCTTTAGCGCGAAGTAGGGAAGATAAACAAGTAGAGGATATATTATCAAAGCCTCCCTTGATGTCAAGGTAGAGTGTAGAGGTCTTGAGGCCTACACGTTGCAGTAGGTGGACTTGGTGTGTGAGGGCAGCACATGCGTAACAGGTGCTGAGGCCGGGAAGCGAGCCGCATTGGTTAGGGTGGATGAGGCCAACAGTGTGGGCCATTAGCGAGAGGCAGGTTGCCATTTTCCTTTCCAGAATTTTAGAAATAGTTTCTAGGAGAACAATGACCTGAAAGGAGGAGGGGGAGTTGTAATCAGCTTTGCCAGGCTTGGACAGGCCAATGCTATTGGCTTTTTTGAGGGAGGAGGGGTGGAACCCATAGGTTAGTAGGGGACTTAGGAGGGAGGTGAGGAAGGTAGGGATGATATTGTTGATCCTTTTCCATATACCATAGGGGATCAGGTCAGGCCCAGGGGCTGAGGTGTTGGAGGATTTGCGAAGGGCAAGGGAGACTTCCTGTTTCTGAAGTGTCAGGAAGTCCGCGAACGGTCGAAGGATGGATGGCGAGGGTAGGGGGTCTTTTGGTGGACAAAAATGATGCAGGAGGGAGGTGTTGAATTCGACGGGTGTCGTGGCATTGGGAAAGGAGGGGAACCGGTCTGGAGGGCGCCCGCTTGCGATCCTGCGGGCAGCCCAAACCAATTTGGAGTCCAAGGAGGCAAGGAAGGAGTTCCAGTGTGATGCCTGAGCCTTTTTAATGGCCTTGAATTACATGAGGCGGGAGGCACGGTCGCTGTCGGAGAGGGTGGTGGAGGGGGACATGCGTGAGATACTTGGCTCGCTGTTGAAAGCTTGGCGCAGCTGTGATAGCTCAGCTGTCCACCATGGTTTTGACCTGAAGCAAGGACGTTTGTTTGGTGTGTGTTGGGCAAGGAGGGAGGTGATGGTGCGCAGGTGGCGATCGAACCATGCATTAGGTGAGGTAGGGGTAGGGAGCCGGGGAGGAGGTGGGACTGTTAGATCCTTGATGAGAGGGGAGAATGTGTGTCTATCCGTTTTGGTACAGTTAGGAGTGGGGTCGGGCTCTCGTAGGAAAGGCGAGGAAAAGGTTATTGAGATTGGGAAATGGTCAGAACCAGTTAGCGGGAGAGTGACACCCCATGAGCTAACAAAGGGGGCAAGGGAGGGATTTTCAGAGGCAAGGTCTAAGACCCCAGATCTGGATGTGCCATCGAAGGGGAACCTAGTAAATACACCCAGTGTGTTTAAAAGTAAGTAGCCTAGTTCAGAGGCCAGGTCAAAGTATAGGGAAGAAAGGTTAAATTCAGTATCAGAGAGAACCCTTAGAGGGTCAGAAAGAGGATGATGGAGGTTCAGATCCCCAACTAGTAGGGTGGGGAAAGTGTGTTCCCTGAACATAGAAGGTGGAGTGATTGTACGGGTGTGGGATGAGCGCCCGGTAGTGGAGTAAGCATTGTAAACGCGAAAGACCCGATGTGCTGAATTAAACAAGCCTGAGGGTGAGTGAATATCAATTGCCATGAAGTCCAACCGGTCGAAAAAAACCGGTAGCAGTGCAAAAACTTGCATGATATCAAGGAGAGCATAAACGGCCACCTTAGGTTTAGCACCGTTAGTAGTAGGTCGGGAAAAGCATTTATAGGAGGAACATATTGGTAGTCTCCCCTTGAAGACTGGAGGATCCTAGAGGGCGATCAAGTGTAGAGGGGTGGGCATAGCCTTAAGGCTGTTGAAAAGGGACAGAAACACATTCCAGCTCACAAGGCAGTTGTGCTGAATGAGGGTGAGGGTAGTGCCTGACGCCTGCGTCAGGGAGGGGGGGTCCAGTGGGGGACTCATTGGCAAGGAAAGCCCGATGGGCCATGCAGGAGTGGAGAACTGGAGAGCCAGGTGTGGACTGGAGCAACAGATTTGGGGCGAGGGTCAGCTGGAGCGCCAGTTGGTAGGACTGGCTGTCTGGGGTCGTAAAATCCATGGTGGCAGTGGTAGGGGAGGGAGTCCTGGG
>QFET01001138.1:0-36387 GCA_003316355.1 Tuber calosporum | reverse complement strand
ACGCAACCATCTTTGTTATTTCCTATCTATAACTTTATCAAATCAAACCTTCATTCCACCCCCCTCTAGCGACCTCTAGTTGAAGTTGACTGTCGGATTCTTCTATCAAGTGCTCGGGAAAACTATTGTACTTGGAGTAGTCGCAATAGTAGTGAGCAAGTGTCTTGATAGACTGAATCATATATCGTTGCCGGTTGCGCGATATAGATAGTCGAACCTTAACAGGTTCGTTCCAAAATCTCGAACGGCTCCCATAATTTTCTTCACTGCCATACCCTTCCCACGACACCAAGTATTTTACAAACCGGTGTGGGAATTTTGCTTTCATACTTCCATACCACCGGCTATCTACTATGGCTCTTACTATATAGCTGGGCTCCGAATCAACGATGTCGGGTTCTGGTATGGCTTTAGCAGGTCAGCCTACCAGATCCTCATGGTAAGGTTCCAGAAGTCCCACATTGAAGACCGGATGGACTGTCCACCTTGCAGGCAGCTGTAGCTCATAAGCCCGTGTCCCTATTCTCTTCTTAACTACAAAAGGTCCAAATCTCTTGTAGTCTAGTTTCTCCATAGGTCGCTTAGTGCGAATGTTACGTCGGTCCAACTTAACACGGTCTGCCTTCTTAGCTCTGCCTTGGACTACTTGCTCCAGGCTGACATACTCTGGTGCTGGAAGACGTTTCTGGTCATGCCATGTCCGCTGTCGTTCCTGTGCCCTTTGTAGTGTCTCTCGAATGTTTTGCCATGTACCCTCCCAATCCTTAACGACAAGTTCACTGTTTGGGTGTATACTTTGATGGTCGGACACAGCCCCGGACCAATTTGTCCTTGGCACAAACCCGTAGTTCGTCTCGAAGGGTGACACCTTCGATGACTCGCCTACTGACGTATTGTAGGCGTGCTCTGCTAAGGGTAGTAGTGCAGCCCAATCGTCTTGCTGGTAGGAACAGTAACTTCTTAGATACTGTTCCAAGGTCTGATTAACCCTCTCAGTTTGCCCATATGTTTCCGGATGGAAGGCCCTAGATACATTGAGTTTAACCTGTAGTAGATCCATGAGACTCATCCAAAATTTGGATGTGAAACGGGAATCGCGATCAGAAATTCTCGATTCTGGGAGCCCATGCAATCGCCAAATCTCATTCAGAAATATGAGCTCAAGTTCCTTTATGGGCACCTCAGTTGCTAAAGGGATAAAGTGAGCCATCTTGAAGAATCTATCCACTATGACCCAAATCTTCGTATATCCCTCTGAGCTTGGTAATGCCACAATGAAGTCCATGGAAATAGCATTCCATGGTCTCATCGGAACTTCAATAGGCTCAAGCAAGCCAAACTTGTTATGCAGGATCGTTTTACTTCTTTGGCATACATCACAGGTCCGAACATATTCAGTGATGTTTTCCTCCATTCTTGGCCTGTAGAAGTTTGCCTTAACTCGAGCTATTGTCTGGTATGTTCCAAGGTGTCCAGCGATGCGTGAATCATGTTCTGCTTCAATGATTGTTCGCTTAAGCCCTTCGTCTTTCGGAACATACCAGCGAATCTTGTAGGTGAGCAAGTCCTTTTCCACATCGAAATGGGCATCCACAGTGTTACTTTTGTTAACCACTGCCTTCAATACTACCAGGTACGCTTGGTCTGGTTTCGCAGCAGCACGCAAGGCTGTCAGAAATCCAGACTGCAGGCGAAACCCTTGACAAGTAAGCAACATCTGTGGGCCCTGGAGGTCTCGTTCCTGCTGTATGTGCCACTGCCCAGGCCGAAAAAATGTTTGTGGTAGGGGATCACTCCCCTCTTCCGGGCGGTAGTCTCTATGCCGCGATAACGCATCTGCCTTCTCATTAAGCCGGCCTTCTCGGTATACCACCTTGAAGTTAAACGGCTGTAGGAATTCCGCCCAGCGGTGTTGCCTCCGGTTTAGGACCTTCGTACTATTAAAGTACTCCAGATTCTTGTGGTCTCTATATACCACAATCTGGTCCTCCACCAGCACAATAGATGATCCCATTACTTGAACGCTGCGACAATCGCGGTCATCTCTTTATCGTGAACATCGGAGTTCACCTCCGCAGGCAGGAACTTTCTACTGTGATAGGCCACTGGGTGCCATTTCTGGTCATCACAATATTGGGATAGCACAGCACCCAATGCGAAATCACTGGCGTCTGTCTCCAACTTAGTTGGACGAGAGCCATCAAAGTGTGTCAGAATGGAACCAGTGGTGAACAACTCTTTTCGATGTTCAAATGACCGCTCGCGAGCGGGCGACCAGTCCCAGTTTACATCCTTCTTGGTCAGATCCGTCGGAGGTTTTGCCACTTTACTAAACCCGTTGATGAATCGACGATAGAAGTTCGCAAAGCCCATGAAGCATTCAATGTCAGTTACGTTCTGAGGAGTCTTCCAAGACTTGATCTCCTCTACCTTACGAGTCTTCATAGATATCCCATGCTCAGATATCTTATACCCTAGGAATTCAACTTCCCTTTGGTGGAAGCTGGACTTCTTTATGCTAACGCAAAGACCTGCCTTGCGCAGGCTCTACATTACCTGACGAACTAACGAAATATGTTCTTCGATCGTCTCTGAATATATCAAGATGTCATCCATATAGGCGATGACTCCTGCATCAAGCATATCCCTGAATACGCTATTGATCATACTCTGGAAGGTAAATGGTGCGTTGCATAGCCCAAACGGCATAACCGTATACTCGTACAGGCCATAACGACTCTAAAAGGCAATTTTCCATTCTTCACCCAGTGCCATCCGGATGAGATAATAGCCATTTTTCAGGTCCAGCTTAGTGAACACTGTGGCCTTTCCAAGCCTATCTCATAGCTCGTTCATCAAAGGCAAAGGATACTTGTTCTTAATAGTTATCTTATTGAGCCCTCGATAGTCGATACATAACCGAAGCGTTCCATGTGGCTTGGGCACAAAGAGGATAGGGGCTCCGGCGGACGACGTTGAACGCCGGTTCTTACCTTGTTCCTCCATTTCTCGGATGTAGTCATATAGTACATCTAATTCTCGCTTTGAGAGGGGGTATATGGGCCCCGATGGCGGTTTGGCCCCTGGCTCGAGTTCAATCCTGTGATCAAACTCACTATGCCGGGGAAGGGAAGTTATATTTTCTTGACTAAAAATATCTGCATAATCCCTATATTCTGGTAGTAGGCTGACGCTAATGTCCTTGCCATCTTCCCCACTATATATTGCCATACCCAAAAGGTATACCTGACTACTGTCCATGCCTTGGAGTTCTTCACTGGTAATGAACTCCATTCGTCGCTTAGCGACAAGACAGTTTGTCTTACAGTATTCTGAACGCCACTTCAGAATACCAGTTTCCCAGTCTGTATCGGGATTGTGGTCCTTCAACCAGGACAACGGAAGATAGCCGTCTACCTTGGTGTCCGGCATATCCGCAAGTTCGAACCTTATATCATTCACATGGTTGCCTATCTTCATTCTCACCGTCGTGGTGTAATGTTCCCCGGACCCTGGAATCTGGTTGCCACTTGCATCAGAGATTGGTGTCTGATGTTTCCGACGGATACATGGTAATTGAGCTTTCTTTACCCACGCGCTACTTAGCACGGCACCCGGAGCTCCACTGTCTAACAAAAGTCAGGCTTCCTTACTATGTCTATGCTTCTTGAAATTCAGGTCCAAACGGACTTTCACGTGTATTGACCTAGTGTGGGGCGGCGGGCCAACTAGCCTCGGCCGCTTAGCGGATCTTTCTTCGCTAACAGGTTTTGTTCGCTTAAGCGTCATAATGTATCTCTCGTATATAATAAAGTGTGGGTTCTTTACTATCACGCCAGCGAGATTTCGGGTATTTAACCCTCCTCAGGTAAACTTGTAAATAAGTTCAATTGCTTAATCAAGTCCCGCCTGATTGATATACATAAGTGAGACAAAACCAATAAAACCAGACCATCTCTCTCAGTCTTCCCCAAGGAAAGCAAACAACAAAGGAAATAAGAAATAAACCCTCGCAAAACCTTAACAAAAGAAAACCCGTAATCCCACCCTGTCCTGACAGTGGCGGATCAACCTTGTTCTTTTGTAAGGGTGAGGGGACTCACCTAGTCGAATTTCCCTTTCCTTCTACCCTTTTCCTCCGCGCCTTAATTCAAAGAGTGGTAGTCAGCTTTCTGGTTTCTCAGACACTGCCTAAAGGGCTTACCTAATTACTTCCATCGGTATCAACCTCTGAAATTGGAGGGGAGCCGCGGACCTCGGTAACCCTTTTGACAACAGGGGGTGGAGCCTCAATGCGACGGTGTTTAGAAACCGTAGGTGCTAAATGCTCAGCCTCAGAAGCAGACCGCTTGAATGAGGGTTTGATTGATTGCATTACGGGTTCGAGAGCAGTGCACTGTTTCCAAAAGTGACTCTCGGTTCCACACCGCGAACATTGCTTTAACCGACGGCGTTTGTCAATCAGAGTAGTCGGAATATTAAGATATTTGATTTCATAGTCTGATTTCTTAACCCGGAAGGGGTTGGCCGTGCTCGCTTGAGGCCGGGAATTTCGGTTCCCAGGGCCTCGCTCCTTCTTTCGTTGTCTATTAGCGACCGTGGACTTCTCGTCTCCTCGTTCGTGGGTGGTAGGCTTTTCCTTAACAACCGTTGTATTGAAGGATGCAACGTCTTCCAGCTGATGGCCGGGGTTGCGAAGTAGGTTTAGGTAATCGATGTATGCTTGCCGCTGTGGAGTTTTTAGACCCCAAGCATTTCGCAATTCAGCGGTCATGCCAATGCGGTCCTTGTCCTTCACTACTACCGCATAATAATGCAACTCACCGGCTAAGCGAATGAGTTGATCAACAAATTGGTCCACCATTCCTGGCTTCATATCCAAACCATTCCACTCACGAAGAGCACGATCCCGATCTGAGTGACCGCCGAAACTGGACTCTAGGCGTTTTTGGAAGCCTCCCCAAGTGCGCAACTTATTGCTTGGGGTAAAGGTCACTCCTGTCCGTTGAGCGGCATCCTGGCTAATGTACACATGGATGCTGTTGTACCATTTCGTTGCGGCACCTTCAAGAAGCGCGATGACCAGGCTGACTTTATCCATATCAGACAGCTTACAGTGTCGATAATAGTCAAACCTAATCTCCGCATCCTGGATGAATCGCTGTGTGTCAAGTGGGTCTCCATTGAACCCCTTAATCCCCAATTTCTCGGGCTTCTTCTGCCGAGTATGGGATTTCTTGTTGGACTTTCGAAGAAAGTCTGTCCAGGCTTGACACCGCTTATCATACAGTCGCTTCTTAGCCTTATTCGAGCGCGACTTGCGTCGGCCCAGAAATTTGCTGAGATCGGGCAGGGAGGAGGAAGATTCGTCGCTACTGTTCGCGGAGTCAGAATCACCCGGTTTTCCTGCTTCGCCGACGTTTTCACCACCTGGTGGTTTACTACCACCATTTCCACCAGTGTTTCCACCGCGGAGTCCCTATGGTTCCTCATATCCGCTAAAGCGGTCCTCCGATCTTTCGTTACTGGCTTCTGGGAGAGAAGCTTCCGGAGGGGAAAACAGTCTTGTGGGAGGTGCAGGGGATGGAGGATCTTTAGCAGCAAGGACCTTATCCACTCCCCTCTGATCTAACTGTTGGAAGCGGGGACAAGCTCCAACATCTGTATGGTCTTCCGAACCACAGAAACGACAATTGGTCTTTTTCAACTTCGGACCTTTGGGATTTTGCATTATGGGTTCACCGGTCCCTTTCGTACATGGCGGGCTATGGTGAAATGCAATATTCCCATCAGGTCTTCCCTCAATCCTACAAGTAGGAGAACAAAGAGCCGTAGCCGACTGCGCTTCTACCTCTGGAAACCCCGTCCTCCTGGCGCTGCCCGTGGGTTTGGCTGGAGCCGACGGTGCTGTCGGAAGGACAAGCGGTACCGGATTTTGTGGTGTGGCAGGCAAGGGAGTTGCCTTAGCCAACGCATATGGTCGCTCAGCTTCTTAAACTATATTTGGCGTTGATGGTGCAGGCGGAAGGGCTAGAACGGCGGTCGTAGTTTTAGGTTATGCGGGTCATTTGTCCTTTTAATCCCCTGCGAGGCGTGAAGACCTCCGCACCGTGACTGAGCCAGAAGGGCTCGGAGATCGGCTGGCTGGGCGGGCTTCAACAGCGAGGGCGAAAGGTGATACCTGCGATGTGCCTGAAGTGAGGCCAAGTCCCAAAGCTTCCCGGGCATGTGGCGTTAAATGCTCATGCCACGTGACATTTGCCATGGCTTCCGCAAAGTGCGGGGCAAAGCTGATCTGTTCTGTGCGGACCAGGGGAAGTGGAGGAGCTTGCTCCATAATCACATCATTTTTCGGAATCAATGCTGATTCCTTGACTCACAGCCCTCTCGAGAGCCTTTAGGCGACCCTTCAGCGCTTGCGCTGTGATGACCTGCTGGCGATAGGCATCTAGGACCTTCTTTACCCAGGCGGTGGCCATGTTGACCATTTTCTCTTGAAAATAGGTCTGGTATGCCTCCACAAAGCATTCGAGTTGGGACTGTGCTTCCACGAACCTACGGCCTACTTCATATAGGATGTAATTCTCAAAGACTTCGTGGGTAAAACGTTTAAAAGTAACCCCTTCAGGGACCGCCTCAGGTACCATCACAGAGGGATTGTGGGTGATGGATTCTATAAGTGCCCTAGGATGGGGGACCACCATGGTCTGACATTCCTCAGGCACCTCAATGGGTGCCGCTTCAATCAACTTCGTAACCGCCTCCCAACCCAGGCCCCTTAGGTCTGCGATAACATCGTAGTCCAAGAGGGGACCCGGTGTGGGAGGGACGGTAGTCTGTTGTGACCGCGTAAGAGATATTTCAGACATAATACTTTCCGCCCTGGGCTACTTGTTCCTGACAAGGTTACCAGTACTCGTAAATGTCAGAAAGGGGTCTCGAGGAGCAACAATTCTCAGGAGAGAGTTAAGCGACTAGCTTAAAAGATATACTGTAACGGGGGCACCCTATAGGAAGATGGATCCTAAGGTTGCGACCGCACCAAAAGACTCAACGCAAAGTTCACAGAAGATAAAGATAAAAATAATTGAATCAAATGATAAAACTTAATAACGTTAAGCCAGAGCTTCACTCAATTCAAGTCTTCTCGAGAGGATAGTTGGTTATCAGAGTAGAGTGCCATTCGCGTTTACTTAAGTAGAATTATAAAGCCAACGACACCCATCCCTACTCCGACCGTTAAGAGAGCTCCCTTCTCCACTCAGGGCTCATCTGACACATGGCCCTTCCGGAATTAACTTCAGGGCCTGTGGATCGCTCGGGTAAGTTGAGTCCGTTCAATCATAATGGTTTTCTGCAATGCATTTTGATTATGCCTGCAGGAGAGAAAAACCATTCCGATCGCCGTCTTGTCAATGGCCAACTGACAATCCGACTTTGGACCCAAACCTATGTATGAGACTCAGTAGCCCTATGTCTTTTTCCGTCTATGCAAGCACTGCAGTCAACTGTGTCTACTTGGCCTATCGGCAGCTTTTCTTGTGACTGAATAGCTCCCCTGGTAAGTTTCTTTACTGAGTTGGCTAAATAGGCGCTACCTATAGCCAACCGTTCAGGGATCACCTTAGCCATGATAAGACTGAATGCCTCTTAGAGTCCTGTAACATCCCTCAGTAATGGTATAGCGCCTGGGCTATCGTTGTGTAAGTAGTAGAGCTTTATCCAGACAAACTTCCAATTATCCGCGACTCTCAGATAGCTATTCCGGGGGACCCCCATACCTCCCATAGGGATTATAGGCACCTAGAGTACCCGCGGAAGGCCATCTGATGTCAATACTAACAACTTGCCCGGGTCGGGCGTCGCCCACCACTATATATATCCTGCGGACAGCATCTGGTCGGAAGGACGGCAGTGACGGATACGGGGTTACGCTGCCACCTTCGTTTTCTCAGTTTTGTTAGGCTTTTACCAACTGTCACCCTTTCGCACCCGTCGCAAGGGGCGAACGTGAGAGCCGCAAGGGGGTGTTGAACGCGCTAAAAGTACTCCAACCACCCTGGGGTAGTTGTAGTAGGATTTCATGTTTCGCGTAATCTTAGGGTAGGGTAACTTGGGGTCCACGATTTCACCTGCGATCCCCAAGCTATGGTAACTGGGCCCTATCATGGTGCAAATCGCTGCGGAAGTCTGTGTAACGCCCCTTTGCGTCACCAGAAGGTTCCGCGTAACTGACCTATTTGTTACACGCGATTCAATCAGCTAGAAACACCTAGTTATACGAATGTAGCACACGCGGTGGCGTCTACACTGCTTACCAAGTTTTCCTAGGGCTCCATGTTACCCTGCCTAAGTGGATACCCAACCTAACTGAGGAGATGGGTTACCCTATCTAAAGGGTTACCCTGCCTAAGCATGCTTCCGGGTTACCCTCCTCAAGAGGGTTACCCTGCCTGACTGTAGCTCCCGGGTTACCATACTCAAGAGGGTTACCCTGCCCGACTGTAGCTCCGGGTTACCCTGTCTAGCGGGGTTACCCTACCTAAGTGTGCACCAAGGTTACCCGGCCTTGCTGGGTTACCCTATCTAACTAGGTACCTAAGTACCCTTTCTTCAAGAAAGGTACTTATGGTTGCTATGTCACTTTGCAGGTTTCTGGTACAGTTCCTGTCCACGTCCTAGTAGGACCACTGGCAGGGCTGGGGTTCGGTAGGCTATACCAACTGATCTAGGGGTCGTTACACCAAAGCAGTGTGGAGGTTGTTTGAATTCAACACAGATGGAGAGCAGCCTCCAGTGCAGCACCTCGCCTTCACCTCCCTGGTTAGCCAGTCTACTTCTCAGAGGGTGCAGATCCAGTAGTCCTTCGCGAGGCTATGGATGGCAAGCTTACCACCCTACTTGCATTCTTCAAATACAATGCAGAGACTGTAGATGAGAGACAGTAGTTGTACCACGAATTCCCTGAGCTCTATGTTTACACAGCCAGAGGTGGATGGAGGCACAGGACACAGCGGTTTTCAATTGGGTGCATTCATGATGCCAGCCCACTGATGGGGGAACGCTACTACCTGCGCTTGCTTCTGACTGTTGTAAGGGGTACGGGAAGCTTTAAGGACCTGCGGACGGTACATGGCGTGGTCTATCACATCTCTCAGGGTGGCTGCAGAGCACTGCGGCTCTTGGAGGATGATGGTGAGTGGGTAGCAGCGTTCCGTAATGGCAGGGAGTTCAAGATCGGTAGAGTATTGCGGCAACTCTTTACGGTTTCCCTTTAACACACGACTGTCACAGATTCACCCCATATTTGGCAGATGTTCAAGGATAGTTTCTGCGATGACCTGGAGCACCTGCTGGTGACAGGTAGGGTCATCGTGCCGGCTGGTGGAGATGGTTTGGCTGAGAGTCTTTACTTCGATTGTGGGCTGCACCTGGTTAACCTACTGCTTGCGGTTACTGGCAAGACTCTGGCAGATTTGAACTCCCCCAGCCGGTATTGGATTGGAGGGAGGGTGAGAGAAGGGAATGGGGGAATGTGATGATGGGAGAGGAGTTGGAATATAACATGCAGTAGGAGAGGGAGGCATTCAGTGCAATGCGCCAAAGTTGAATGATGAGCAGTTAGCAAGTTTTGATGCTATTGTAGCTGCGGTGGAGAGCCACAAGCAGGACCCGCAGCAGCCTCACCAGGACAGCGCCTTCTTCCTTTATGGACACGGTGGTACTGGGAAGACCCTCCTCTACAACTGTCTGTGCAGCTATTTCCGATCCCAGGGCAAGATAGTACTGTGCGTCGCGTCCTCCGGGATGGCGGCACAGCTTCTGCCAGGAGGGAGGACTGCACATTCAAGGTTCAAGATCCCGCTGTCGAATGACTTGCATGCTGTATGCAACCTCAGGCACTACTCACAACATGCAGAGTTGATTCGCAATACCTGTCTCATCATTTGGGATAAGGTTACGATGCAGAATAAGGCCTACTTCGAAGTGGTTAAGCCAACCTTGAATGACATCTGCAATGCCGGTAACCAAGCAGTATTTGGTGGGAAACCTCTGGTACTTGGTGGTTACTTTGCCCAGATCTTGCCTGTGATACGCCGGAGTACTAGGCAGGCCACTGTGCTTGCCTGTATCCAACATGGCTCGATCTGGCTCCACTAGAGGGTTCACAAACTCAAAACAAGTATCTGAGTCACTGCCAGTGATGCCAATAAGACCATTCTCACCTTTCTGCATATTCTGGTTAACCAACCAATCCTGCGTGGCAGTATTCAATGCCCTCGTAGATCCGCCCCGTCTCTCCAGTTGATCAGCTCTTTGATCAATTGTATCCACAGTCATTATTGAATGAAGTAGTCAAAACTCACCAAGCCCTTGTAGGTCGTGCGATCCTCGCCTTCCGCAATGATACAGTGTCGGACTTCAACGATGTACTGGGGGAGAGACTGCCTGGTGTGGAGAAGCGCTTTGATGCCACCAACCATGTTGATGTTCCTCAGAATGCTGGTGCAGCCGAACCCTATGCTTTGCAATACCTGCAGAGTATAAACTTGGCATGTATTCCTCCTTCCTGCTTAAGACTCAAGATTGGTGCTCCAGTTATTCTACTGCGCAATCTAAGTCCTAGAGAGGGCTTATGCAATGGCACCAGGAAGAGGGTGGTGGGGATCAGCCACCACTGTTTACAGGTTGCCATTCTTAGTGGAAAGTTCGATAGCAAGGTTTGCCTCGTTCTGCGGATCAAGCTTACCACAACAGAAGAGGATCTCCCCTTCATCCTACAGTGTACTCAGTGTCCAGTCCGTCTAAGCTTTGCCATGACTGTGAACAAGTCTCAGGGCCAGTCTCTTGACCAGGTTGATGTCGATTTACTCACCCCTGCCTTCAGTCATGGGCAACTATATGTGGCCTTGTCTCGGGTCACATTGCTGGACGGGCTGACACTCCTAACCCCTGAGCGTTCCCCTAGCCAGACTGATAATATAGTATATCCTTAGGTTCTCCTTTGATCTTCTTCCTATATGTTTGATCACTATCTTCTCTCCCTTTTGCAGTTAGTTGGATAATCCTAACTCTAATTTTTCCCTCCGGTTCCACCTTGTTGTACTCTTCTAAAACTCTCCTCACCCTGTTACTCTCCTCTCCTGCACCCTTGTACTCTCCTGTATGTTCCTTATCTTCCTCAAATTCCTTATTATGCTAATCTTTCCTCTTTGCAGTTTCTTGCTAGCTAGAGTTTCCCTCTCCTGGCTTTGTCCAAGTTACTTTATATAGTTTTCTCTTCTGGTTTTCTCTTTTTCTGTCTCTTGTACCCTTCAATATATCTACCTATCTTACCTAATGATCCTGGGCTCAGCTCTTGGCTGCCAGGGTTTATCTCTTTTTTGCCTATAGCATAGAACCTATAGCAAATATATTTTCATCAAGTCTATCATTTAAGGTTCCAATATGAAATTTGTCATTCTCAGCTCTATTACTATTTGGAAAACAGTAGAGGTGATAAGGTATTTCTTCTTTTGCTTGTCCTAAGTGTAAAGGCCTACGAAAGTAATTTTGGCAAGTGAAAATTTACTCCCATAGTAGTGTATCTTTGATGGTATTGTTACATAAAGCACTACCTGAAAATCCAATTTAAACCTTGCTCATATACAAAAATAATTTCTATTATCCTATCGAGGAATATCTGCTAGGTATAATAATTGTCTTTAAAGCATTTCTGAGGATACTATACTGTGCTATAATACTTTTGATAATTGCAACATTCATGCCTCTTTATCATGTCTACTGAATATCAGACATATCAGGTCTCCTATTCTGTGTAAGGCTTGAAGGAATATATTATTTTAGTACTTGCAGTTTACCCCCTGGTAGGAGTATTGTGGATCCTATGTATCAGATTCTTAGTCTCCATTAAGGACCTTCCACAAAACTCCCCTTGTTTGATATCTAAGAATTCTTTTCCAAGGCCAATAATGCTTTTAAACTTCCCAAAATCGGACACCATAGGTTGCATCAGTGCATTTTAGTTTCTGTATGTAACAGATTCACCAGCATTATATAGATAGTATCAATATGAAAACACCTATGAGAGGGGTACAAATTATATTTGAATTCAATGGGCTACCAAGATTTGTAAGAAGAGACCGATTAAGCATAGGTCATAGGGAAATGCCTATTCATGCTACTTTGACTTAAACACCACTTTTACAATTGCTGGTGTGCATAAATAGGCCACATACTTCTATAAGTGCTTATGTTATGAATACGATAGATAATGCTTACAACGAGGAAACAAGGAAGCATAGGTCGAGCGGACACTATGGTACTTACAATATCTTCCCTTAGTTGTAGTGTCTTTACCCTTTTTATATATATAGATTTATTGATTGTGGAGGTAATTATGTTTCAAATAAGCTTAAAAGACTTACGAATAGGACAATTGAGTGTAGGTCGAGGGGCTGCACTTGTGAATGAAGCCTATGCTTATTTCTCCCTGGTAAAGTGAGTTTCATATGCAGATTCTATGATTGTAGTATAAGTAATTGGTTTGGAGAAAACACTTTTAAGGCTTACAAAGAGGAAACGATTGAGTGTAGGTCACCATTGTGAATAAAGCCTATGCCTATTTCTCCCTGGTAAAGTGAGTTTCATATGCAGATTCCATGATTGTAGTATAAGTGATTAGTTTCGAGAAAACACTATTAAAGCTTACAATGAGGAAACGATCGAGCGGAGGTTGAGGGGCCATTACTTTTAATAAAAACAAGAAGTATTTCCCTGGTTTGAAATCAGTTGTATATATTGATACGAGTAATAGTAGTACAAGTAATTAGATTTCGAAAATGGTTTTACCCTAAAATTGAAGACACCAATCGAGCATAGGTCCCGGGGATGCTAATTTTGCTGGAAATAAGTCCGAAATTGGCTATTTTTCCAATAATTGCAGCGGTGAAAAATATAGATGGGTTGTAAATGCTAATATATTTCAAAGAGGAGTTATGAGCTTAAAACAAGGAAACAAGCAAGCGGAGGTCAAGGTGCCGCTATAGGTAATAAGAGTGTCTAATGTTTTACTATTATATGTATAATGATATGTGAGTAAACAGATACAGGGTATGGTCTTTCGTATATATAAAAATACTTCTAAGCTCAAAAGGACGAAACGATCGAGCGGAGGTCGAGGGAATTCTACTCTTATATGTACCGGACAGTCCGCCGAGCGCGACGCACATGCATGCACTAAACTCAGCCGCCACAAACGCCAAGTCAGCTGCACCAACTACTTTTTGTGGCTGTACCACCCATGCACAGCAATACCCACATGATGTATATTTAGTCACCCTATAGGGCTGTGATGAAATATACACTCCTGGGTATTCCTGAAAATCTTGATTTTCCCGTTTTTCACGCGCAGAGCCACACCAGCGTACGCAACCAGCCGCGACCTTTCCTCTGGTGGCTGTGTTTCCTACATAGCACAAGCCACACTACACCAGCCACTTAAAATATTTTCGTGGCTGCATTGCCCTACTCCATTGTGCACTGAGAGAATATTTCTGCATATCCACGGCTTGGCAGAGTCTGGTATTTCTATAATAGGAGGGCTCTCCCCCCTCTTTTCTTTCCTTCTACACTATTCTTATCCTGTGCAACCACCACCACAGCCTTCCTCCTCCACCTCTGGCCTGCAGTATAACTAATTCTACAGTATTACAAATGCAAGAACAACAACAATTCCTAAACCAAAATAATATCCAAATTTCTATCTCCAATTATATTCAAAATGAACCTGTACTAATATCCATTAAAATAAATTAAATTAATAAAACATATATAATAAATAAAATATGAAGTAAAGGTAAAAATAACATGTATAAATATATAAAAGAAATGTGAATTAAATCTCATATAAGTACTATATAAAATAAACATAAAATACAAATAAATCAATTCATGAATGAAAATTGAAAGCAAACTTGTAAAAAGCAAGGACATGAATCAATCACAGAAATACCAACTAGAACAATATAAATTTTCCCAGTAAATTAAACTCTCCAGTATTAAAATTGGATTATATTAAATTAAAAGTACACTGAAACAGGGAAATATAAAATCAAAACCATACCATTCATAACAATACAATTTGTAATTTTACAAACAAAAATATATGTTAGAACTATTTAAGCAACACCAGGTGGATTTTAAAAGAAGACTTTGTAAATGTGAACTAAACTAATCATAATTCTTTTATATACTCGGCGGAACTACAGTACGCAGTCAAAATTACAAGGAAATAAACGCATTCAATATAATTCAAAAAAAAAATTACTTGTACTTCATTCTATAGCCCTTAATACCGGTGCTGGCATGATGTGATACAACTCATAACGGCCCCGTACAGTGCTATTTAGTAGTGTAGCCTTACTTCTCCCTGGGTCCTAGAGTCCTAACCTCCACTCATCAATTTATCGCCAAGCCTTTTCTTCATTCTATGTACCCTTTTCTACCTCGTTGCCTTTATGCACAATTCACCTCTCTAATTGCTGAACAGTAGAGTACCTTCTATCCTGCTTGCCTACCCAACTGTATTGATAACTCCTGCAGTGCTCTTACCCTTCAACTCAATCTTCTCTTCGCACGCAAAGTCAGATCAGTACATTTCCCACCAGCTGTAGGCGGCCTAGGATGTAATGCTCTACACTATGTAGGAAAGGCAACCCTTTGCCAGAGTTTGAGTTAGATCCTAGAGGCCACCTGCGAATAAGGTGCTGCGAATACTTGGTAAGCAACTACTACCTATCACAACCATCTACCTTTGGCTTTAATCTAATTATATTCTGGATAGGGCAAGGCAAGGAAGAGGAGAAGGGGTGGAATGCTAGCAGCAGTTGTAGCGTCATTAGTGGTTGATGGCGCGAGGGAACAGAAAGTGGATAGAGTTGGTAACTTTGTCCAGTCCAGTATGGTCAAATTAAATACTGAAAAATAATGCGTTGGATATGCAGGATTTAATGGAAAGTGCGGTGTGGTCAGTGGGGAGAACAAGGGTCTAGAGGAATTTGGTTACGATAGTTGGGGTTACCTTCGTGCCTGGTGCTGCAGCTGTATTGTGACTGCCTTATCAATTTTAAGAACCCATGCAGTATAGCAAATGGTTACTAATATGACAAGGAGTTTAAAGAGGATTCCGACAACCAGGGATATGTACAGCTGCTGGCAAGAAGGACAGAGGAAGAAGGAACACAGGTAGTAGTTGTAGTAGTTGGATATAGGGAGGGAGAATTTTTAGAAGCACAGCAGGGAATGCTGGTGCTGCAATTAGTTTACCACATAAATTTGCGGGACGAGGTAGGATAGAATTATTTACAGCTGAAACACTCTAGCTGATATGATTGACCTGATATAAAAAGGATGGAGGCAATAGAAGGCCAGCTTTGCTGCTGCTGTCGGGAGAGAAAGACGGTATCGGACTTTGATTATGATTTAAGATAAGGACTCTGGAAGGCCTGCAGAGTCTGTCTGGTATGTTTTCTCCGCAAGGCCCGAGTACAAGGAATATCTCAGTGCAGTAGGCTAATATGGAATATCCTTGAAACAGGAACTCACTCGTCAGCAGGATATAGAGGCCAGAGGATTTGAGGTCACTGAGGAGGAGGCAGTTACTTTCATGGAGGTCTCTGTTAGGCAAGCGAGAATGGCCTTGAAGTATGTCACAGGAGGAGGGAAATCTGGTTGTCGCAGATCCAGAAGGACAGGACCCAGCGGGGTTGCCCCTTCAAACCAATCTCGCGTTTGTTGACCAGAGTAAGTGGTGGACTGCCCATGATCTAGGGAGGATGGACAGGAGGTGTACAGGCTGCTATGCATTAAAATGGATATCGGAGTTAGCAACCAACCAACCGCGCGCGCGGGAGGTCACCCTTGACTCCTGCTGTCCAAATGGAAAGGTTGAGATTGAGGCCATGCGTCCACTGCCTGAGCCCCTCAATGCCCTCATGAGGGGTGTTGATACTCCGTCGAGGGCATTCTGGGAGGAGCTCCGCAGGTCGAATGCCCTGATTGCCTTCACCATTATAAATTTCAACATTGACAACAGAACTGGCGAGATCGGCGGCACCTTTGAACATTTCCAGGTGTACTGTCCGATCTATCATAGGCATATTCTTTTGTTGCCTGCAGGAGGTTGGAATGCAATGTTTTCCCAGATCTACATCTTGCTCCGGCCATGGCCGCGAGCCAGTGATATGCCCGTGTACCAGGAATTGGACCCTTAGTGTCTTAATTCTCTAACTTGGATGCTGCAGGCGTCCGATCGCCTGATCCCACTTTAACTTGCTACAAGGCAGCGGTTGGCAGAGATAGCTGCCTCCGTGGACAACTTTTGAATTATCCTTAATCCGCACCTGTATCTGGTTGTGGAAAGGGGAACAGATCCAAGGCGCGAGAACCTACCAGTGGTAGATGAAGTCTCCATGATTCTGCTACATGAATATGAGAGCGGTGGGTTTATTGATATCGTTCTGACTAGGTGGATCAATAGGTGGGATGCAGAGATTCAATTTAGTCTGATCAACTCCAATCATCCATCCTACCTTCCCCTCCAATATATTCTTCTGCTACCGTTTGGAGAACATGGATGGAACTAGGGAAGGTCCATTGGTGGTACCCAAGGGCAGGGCCAGGATGGAAGCCTAAACCAGCGTGCATTTAATATGTATCGGCTGAATACCAAGCAGGAGGCGCCGGCCACCCTTTTCCGCGCGCAGATATAATTCCAGCAGTTTGTAATACATGCCTGGGTAGTCTGTGATCAAAACAAACTGACTTTGCTATGCAACTATCAGAAGGAACTCCGTGCCGAAGTCTACAATAGTCTGGCGGATGTCCAGGAATCTGGGGATGTCGATCTTGCGCAGGGGAAAGATGGGTGTTTCTACCATCCAGTTATGTAGGAGGTGATAGGTTCATGCAGTAGCTGTACCATGACAGCATTGCAATTTTACGCCGCTTTGCCAAACCATTGCTGTTTATAACCTTGACTGCCAACCCAAAGTGGGTTGAGATGGAACACGAGCTACACCCTCTGCCTAGAGCATCAGAACGCCCATATCTGGTACCGCGGGTCTTCAATCTCAAGGTACGAGATCTTATGGGCCAGATCCGGCAGATGGAAATCTTGGGAACTTGGCTGGGTTGGGTCTGGGGTATCGGAATGGCAGAAGCGGGGCCTCCTTCATTTCCACCTCTGAGTGTTGCACAAGACGAACTACCGGTTTCTGACTCCTGCCCAAATCGATTGGTTTATAAGCGTAGAACTTCCCTGTGGCAATGATGAGCCAAGTCAGGAACGCAGAGTTTTCATTAGAACGACAATGGTACACTCCCACTATGCTGGTGGAAATGGGCAGGCAGCCGTTATGTAGGGCCTGGATCCTCTTTCCACACTGGCTTGCCACAAGGGCTATCTGCATCCCTTTCAAGTATAGACTATTATCAAGGCTAATAGCTATCCCACCTATCGGAGGAGGGATACAGGCCAGTCATTTAGACTGGCGGTTCTGAGGAGGGGAGCTGATGTTATGTCTGTTATTGACAATAGAAGGGTGGTACAGTACAGTCCATACTTGGCTCTCCGCTACAAGGCAAACAACAAGTTGCAGTTGGGGGGGTCTGTTAAACCTGTCAAGTACATTCATTAGTACATCAATGAGGGTGGGGAACGGGCTACCATGGTTCTTTAGAGTAAACACGAATAGATCAAGCGGTATCTTCAAGGATGATAGATTGGTCCTACGCAGGCAGTGTCGCGCTTGTTTGTTTTCAAAACACATAACGAGCTGCCTACTGTCCAGCACCTGGTCCTACACCTTCCAGGATTTTAGGTTGTCTACTTCTCTGATGGTGCGGATCCAGAAGTCATACGTCAGGCTATGCATGGCAAGCTTACCACCCTCATCGCATTCTTTTAATATAATGCTGAGAATGAAGATGGGTGGAGGTATATGTACCATAAATTTCATGAGCACTATGTGTACTCAGCCAAAGGTGGATGGAAGTGCAGGACACAGCGATTTTCAATTGGTCCCATGTACACAGCCACCCCCATCCTAGGCAAGCGGTACTACCTGCGTCTCCTTTTGACTGTAGTATGCAGTGCAACCAGCTTTTAAGACCCATGGACGGTAGATGGGTTCATCCATCAGAGCTTCAAGGGTGCCTCTCGCGTGCTGCGGCTCTAAGAGGATGATGGTCTCTGGGTGGCTGTTTTCCTTGATGGTAGGGAGTTCATTACTCGTGGGGCATTGCGGCGACTCTTCACTCTTGCCCTTCCACTGACTACCATCACGGATCCTCCACAGATCTGGGAGCAGTTTAGAGAGAGTTTCGTAATGACCTGGAGCACCTGCTTGTGACAGGTAGGTTTAGTATACCGGTTGGTGGAGCAGAGATGGGAGCCAGTATAAACGAGGATTACGTCCTCCATCAGATTCAACAACTTCTGGATGAGTATGCCAAGTCCCGGCTGGACTTTGGCTTCCCCCCACCAGGATTAGAATGGAGAGATATGGCAAGAAGGGAATGTGGCAATGGCATCATGGGGGAGGAGTTGGGGTATGACATGGAGCAGGAAAGGGAAGCATTTAGTGCAAAGCGCCTGTAGTTTTATGAGGACCAGGATATCAGTTTCGATGCCTTATTTGCAGTAGTTGAGAGCTATGGGCAGATTCCGCAAGGGCATCGCCAGGCCTTAGCTTTCTTCATTCATGGACCCGCTGGTACTGGCAAGACCTTCCAATACAACTGTCTGTGTAGCTATGTCCGATCCCAAGGCAACATGGTACAGTATGTTCCATACTTCGGGATAGTGGCACAGCTTCTGCCAGGGGGGAGGACTGTGCGTTCAAGATTCAAAATTCCGCTATTGAATTACATGCATGGTGTATGCAATGTCGCACAGATCTCACAACTATCCTGAGTTGATTTGTCAAACCTCCCACATCATTTGTCAGGAGGTTCCGATAAAGCACCAGGGATACTTCGAAGCAGTAAACTGCATCTTCAATGATATCTGTAATGGTAGAGACCAGAAAGTGTTTGGTGGGATACCAGCGGTGCTTGGTGGTAACTTTACTCAGATCCTCCGTGCCATTCGCCGTGGTACATGGCAATCTACCGTGCTTGCTTGTATTCTATATGGCTCGATCTGGGCTCGCCGGCAAGTCCTCAAATTGAAAACATATATGCAGGTTGCTGCCAGTGATGATAATGAGGTTTTTCTCACCTTTCTCGTGAAGCTGGTATCTAAGGCTGCCTGACGTGTTAGTCTCTCTCTAACTGTATGGATCCGCCGCGTCTTTACAGTTGATCCACTCTGTGATCAACTGTACCCAAACTCATTGTTGAATGAAGCAGTCAACACTTACAATGCTGTTGTTGGTCGTGCAATCCTCACCTTCTGCAATGACACTGTGGCTGACTTTAATGATATGCTATTGGCGAGAATACCATGTGTCCAGACATCCTATGATGCTTCCAACCATGTTGCTGTTACTGAGGATTTGGCTGCTGCTGAGTCATATACTATTGAATATCTGCAGAGTATCAAACTTGCTTCCATTCCGCCTTCCTTCTTGAGACTCAAGATTGGATCCCAGTGATTCTACTGCCCAATATGAGTCCCAAAGAGGGCTTATGCCTTGAGACTAGGATGTAGGTCTTGGGGATCAGCTGCAACTGTTTACAGGTTGCTATTCTTGGTGGAAAGTTTGATGGCAAGATGTGCCTCCTTCCACGGAACAATCGTACTACCTCAGAAGAGGAAATCCCCTTCATCCTACAGCGTTCTCAGTTTCTAGTCCTTCTATGCTTTGCCATGGCTGTGAACAAATCTCAACTGCAGTCCCTAGAGCAGGTTGGTGTTGATATACGCACCTCTGCCTTCAGTTATGGGCAAATTTGTGTAGCCTTATCGAGGCTCATATTGCTGGACGGCCTGACCCTCCTTCCCCCAGAGCAAGCCTCCACCCATATGGTTAACCTTGTTTATTCTGAAGTCCTCCTTTAATCTCACCTCTGTATGTGTCTGCTTCCATTCATGCTGCCTTATTACTATGTATTGGTAAATACTGAGTACAATATCTGCCCCCGGTGAAATCTCCAGAAACTCTTCCGACAACTCTTTCTCCTACCTTGCTCTCTCTCCTTCCATCTTCTCCTTCTCCTCTCTGGTATATAACTTAGCTTATGTAAATTGAAGGATACGCTGACCTCTCCTATTTTATCAGGGCTTGTTCTCGCAGTTTTTTCCTATTCGCCTTCTTAATTTTCCACATGTTTGCTCTCCCCTTCCTTCCCTTTCCCTGTTTCCTACCTCTTTCCCACTATATATCTCCACTACCTATCAATTTTATATTTGATATTTCCCTCTTTCTCTACTTCTCCCCACTTGTTTTTTTCTTGTATTTTTTAATCTGTACCAAATATATTCCTTTCAAATCCACTATTTTAGTTTCAGGTGTCATAGTCTAAAGTCTGATGTCCATCACTAGTGGTAAAATCACCAAGGTAGTATAGTTCCTGTACTTGTGATTCGCCCATTAATTAAGCCTGTTGTCCAGTGATTAAAACTGCCCAATTATATCCCATAGGACTATCTCAGCTAATTTTCCTCTTTACTGACCACCTGGTTAACTTTTAACTTCAATCCGAGTCTGATACATAAAGGCTCTCTGCAATACTGTAGCAGACTACCCGGCAGACCTAATATAAAATTATGGAGAACTTTTGACAATACTGTACTCTTTATAACCCCTGATATTTGTGTAAGCTATATGCAGCTTTATCATATCTAAAAAAGAAATTTCGTTAGGATAACAAAGTATTATTTCACAAGTCAGGTTCAAATGCACAGGGAAGAACAGAGCTCATATGGAGATCGAGGAGCTACTATATTTGACATATAATTCTATATTTTATCTATCTTCTAATTACAGTTAATTGTTGAGACTTTTGATAGTAAAATAGTAACTCTTTTGTCTAAAACAGCTGAAAATACAAAAATGACATTGACGGAGTAGAGTTTGCAGAGGTGCTAATGTTGCTATAATATCAAGTATTATCCAGCTTTTCCTTTAATTTGGTATATAAATCCTCTCCATTGAGGAATAAGAATTTTAATCAATACAAGTTCTAAGATACCGACAGAGACACCAATCGAGCGGAGGTCAATAGAACGCTATGGCATCTATGAGATGTTGTATTAGTTGATTTCATCTTTGCCTAGATACAAGTAAAGCGCTGATTATAGTATAAGGTATTGTATTTCTAAAAACCTTTGTAGGACTAAAGATAAATACAAGGAAGTCGAGCGCAGGTCAAGGGGCTGCTAGTCTACTATGCACAGAGCAGTGGATGTGATAGGTGATCAAATGTCTTGCCGCGTGCTACAAACAAGTACCAAATATGCCACACTAACTGGCATTTGCACCTGGGCGGCACCTGTGCTCTATTGCACCCAACGTAGAATATCTGATCATAAGAAGGCTTTATGATGTGTTAATAGTAGCTGATATATCAGAGAATCTATTTTTTCCCATTTTTGCGCACAGAGCCACATCTCGTCATGCAACAGTGCCACAGTAAATCTTTTTGCGGCTCAAAACTGCATATACTCAATTTGTTAGGCACAAACTACTCCCAAGAAGATTACAGCACATCTTTATGAAGAACTATATAAATCTACACCTCTTCAGTCAATTAGCACCCTGCGGCCCCTGCGTTCCACCTGGGAGTCTACACTGGCACATTGTGCAGTTGCTGGTTTACTAATAATAACAAGAAATTGGAACACATCTTGTAACCCCGTATACGTAGTGGCCCTCCGTCTGAACGGATGCTGTCTGCTAGGTACATAGGAGGGCCTGTCTGGCTACGTCAAGGAAGTGGAATGAAGCGATTCTGTGAAGAACTCGCAGAGTTACACCCAGTTGAAGTTAGGAGAGCACGTGTAGTCCAAGGTGGGTTTGAAGGCGCGATTGAAGTAGGCTACTCCGATACACACCCAGAGTACGCTGACGCCCCCATGATGCCTATAAGGTCAATGAACTTATCGGATCAAGTTGATAAGGACAGGCAGAGAAGACGAGCAGGTATTGGCCCAATCTTGAACATGTGTCATCCTGAAAGCCAGCGGCAGGGTCGGATAAGATGGCATGAAGCAGTTTCGGCCTCCAACCGAGCTGGCACCATGGTGTTCTAAGAGGTTCTTGGTATGTTGCAAACTGGACGACCATATCCTAAAACAGCCGCAAGAAGGTTGACAACTCAGACTAAGTTTGTCCACATGCGGAGAGAAGTCGGGAGCTCTGATCACACCATTAGCTGTGTGGGGGAAGAGAAAGTTTCACGGTCAAAGCGGGTTCGCTTTCGGATTAAGCGATGAAGGTTGGGAAGAAGATACCGCTTTATATGTAAACCAGTTGTGTTCCGCGAATACTCTGACACGGGATATAAATATTGAAGTCCCTCCCGAGCTTTAGCCATCATCAAGCAACGCAGAAGAGATCTTATCAAAATCCTAAGTTTTACTCAAAACTCTTTACCTACGAGCCTTCCTAAACAATCTCCGTTTACGAAGAAAGGTTTAAGCCTAGTTCCATTCGCTTGCACTTAGAATCGGCTACCCATAATAGTATATTGATATTTCTCCTTGTTACCAAGGCTCACTACAGGTCATTTGGACATCTCCATGTCATACATCTGGAATCACACAAGCTCATAGCTGAGTCCACCCTCTTTGGCGAGCTTCTGCTAGAACCTCGCCCCTCAAATTACATCTAGCCTTTCGAAGAACTACTAGAAATCTCCCTTACGGCGATCCAATTCTATATACCTAAGGAATCCTCCTGGTTCACTAATCCTCTACTCGTCCCTATCGAAAAAGATTTCCCTAATGATATACGATCAATATTATGGACCACCCTTCCTGTGGAAACAGTTAGTTGACTACGACACGAAAGAAGAAGGAACCTCCAGTTCCTTTATTATCATCAATTCCTCGTTCACACCCTCAGATGGGGGATTGTGAGGACATCCCAACTCACATTAAAAACAAGGTCCGCATGACAATTAACTATCCATACGGACAAGGCAATGTCCGACATTGAGGAACTGTCGCTGGTAGGAAGCAATCATGCACCTGGTCACTCCCGGTCACCTTGGGCACTCCACCACCTTTCACAGCCAAGTGGAGTCAGAAAGTCTGCCCCAGGAACTCGATCAAGGACTGCCCGTCCCCCTGATACCAGAAATCCAGCTATGGAAAGATTAGCACAACACATAGGGCAGGCAATGAGCTGCTTCGACCACACCATCCAGGAATCGGTTGATATGCAACATCTGGCCTACCAGGAACTATCTAGTCAAGCCCAGGATCAGGCAAACCAACTTCACCTACATGTCCAACGGTTAACCCGTGGGGAACAAATTATTGGCGAAGAGCTGAAACAAGTCAATTCGTGACTTAAAATGTTAGCCAAATAACTGCCAAACTTCAAGTTGCAACCACGAAACGTTTGGAAGCGAAGTTACAGGTGCAGGAAGAACGGGCTAGATACCAGGAGGTGGTAAGTACCCTGCTTCACACTAACATTATGGCAACAGGAAAAGAGTCGCTGGATCGTGACTGCCAGCTAGAACAGCCGTTGGCAAGCCTAAAGGCAGAACTCCTACAAAGATAAGTGGCTGCACAAAAAGAACATGAGTAGGCCCGGGAGGAGTTGCGAGGACTGCACCAACTCCTGGAATAAGAACGGTCGCAAAGGGAAGCCTAGTTTGTCAGGCAGAATGCTGTATCCGAACAACTAAACCGAATGTTGACATGGATGAATGAGATTCTGATTCAACTACAAGTTGCACGTAACACCCTTAGTCTGCGGGAAACAGTGGCACCACCGCCTGTGGAAATTCCGTGATTGGAAAAAAGGACCATGGCTGATGGAAACGAAGAATTTCGCTTTATGCCTACCAGGGTTAAAGGAAAGGGTGTAGATCGTGGAGATGGAAATGGAAGTGGAGGTAAAACTCCACCACTACCTCCACCAGCAAATCCTCCTAAAGCTGGAGACGATGACCCCAATTCAGAAGACGGAGGTGGCCCTGGAAACAAGGTGGGGAACCATCCGTGAGACGCTTGCGAGGACGAAAGTTCAAATCTGAGGCAAAATGCCTGGGTGGACGGACTGGGGCAGGCATTGTCAAGGACCAACCGCCAGCATGCGGATGCACCATTCAAGTTTGAAAATAAGCCTACTCAGGATGTGCGAGTAAGGTTATTAAATTACTTGGAGTACTTAGGGAGAAACCCATGGCAAGGGGAAAAACGATGAAGAACGTATCAAGTATGCTTTAGGATGAATGGAAGGAACCGAGATAGCACCTTTCTCGATAACCTATCACAAGAAAATGATTGGGGACCTCAGACTCCCAAAACATGAGGGTTATGATTTCTGGATCACTTTCCGAGCCGAAGTTACTGAACGATTCTCCGTACTGGATAAGGCACAAAAAGCCTTAGCCGAGATGGAGAAAGTCCTGTATACAGGGGATATAGAGAAGTATCTCCTTACCATGGAAAACCACACCATCGAGCCTGACGTATCCGGTATCGCTTGGAGAACTATAATTAAGAGCGAACTTCCTATTGAAGTCATGCTTACACTATCACATGAAAATCAAGACTTGGATAGCGAATGGATAAAAGCACTCCGCTGGGTTACTAAAGCGGAAGAATCGTTCCAGGAACAACAAGGGCTATCCTGTACAAACGACCAGAGAAAACGTGATGTCTAGAAAAGGAAACGGGAATTGGAATCAAAATCTACCAAGACCACTGCTGGAAATAAGAAACGAAAAACTTACACAGTAGCTGAAAAGGCTACCCTCAAATTGAAAAAACAAGCAGAGAAAGTAAATAAAGCCTGTGCTGAAGGAAAGGTTGAGCATACAAATTGGGTTGAAGCTCATGAAGAAATCCCGAAGGAGAAAATTGAAGAACGAATGAAAGCCAATCAACACACCCGTTGCACGTTGGCTAACCATACTAGGAAGTTCTGCAGGAAACAGGCCCAAGTATCGGTTATATGATAGAATAGGGGAAATTTCAAACGCCAATATTGACGACCCCAGATAACAAAGTGGCAACCAGAACCCACGACCAGGGTGAACCAAGTCAACCCGCCCAGGATATCGGAACTGGATGACATGGATAAGACCTAAAAAGAGTTTTAAGGCACCGGTAGCAATGGCGACCGGGTACTCGGTTATGTACTCCTTACCGAAACCGAAATCAACAAAGGGGCTCGACCTCTGCAAGGTTCTACTAGGAGGTATTCCGTGCATCTCCGTGGGAAACTCAAAACCAAAGCGAGAGTCACGTTAAGCAATCCAGACCTAGGCGAGTATCGCAGACCTAAGAATGTCAGGCGAGCAAGATGCGCTTAACTAGCATGGAGGCTCGTGGTAGTCCAGTGCTAACTCTGGCAACCTGAAACTCAAAAAGAAGAAAGCGGAGCGCCACATTTGATATATATCGGACCTCAGTACGGAAGACGGTCAACTAAACCCGCGTCCACCTAAAGCCCGAAATCCTTACAAGAGATCCAAGGAACACTGGAAAGACCAGTGCTGACAAGGGACTTGTTAATAATGAAAAGCGGAAATCAGTCTAGACTGGATCGTGAGAAGCCTTCCAGGAACAAAATATATCACAGGTAGGCTGGACAACGGAATAGTGGGAGAAACAGAACAGGATCCCAGACATCCAGAAAAATGAAGTGGAAGAGAATGAGTAACTATGGCTACCTAGTCCACACACTCTAAATAGAGTGGGGTAAATCGGTCCCGCACTTGGACTCCTGAATTGTGCACAGGATAGCCACGATAGACTAATGGTGTAAACGAGGCGATGCCTGAACAATCCCCTGAACACCACCTAATGATACGAGTTAGGATCTAGTTAGGCAGGGCTAATGGCAGGTGTATGGGAACCCTTCGGCAAGGGTTAAAGACCGCTGTAGTGGGCGGCCCAATACACCAAAGACAGAGAATTTAGTTTGTCTAAGGAGGCTTAAATAGCCAAAACCGTGCGGGCATAGTAACCGACACCCTAAGTTACCACAACAACCAAAAAGTCCTATAAAAGACCTGCAACGGCCCCTAGCGGCCCTAATAAAAGAAATAAAACTCTAGCACCTGCCCCGCCTTATTATTCATGCCCAGAAGTTAAAGCAACCATTGAAGCAAATTGCGAACGGATCCTGATTCGCGTTCTATTAGACTCAGGGTCTAATATATTCCTGATTAACCAAGGGCTGGTTAATAAACATCGCCTACCATATCACACACGCACAAATAGCTTGGACATTTACACCTTTGAAGGAACCACAGCAGCAACTGGGGAAAACACTACAGACATCCTATTCTCTTAAAGATCAGGAAAAACGCACACCGATCTCACATCTCTTGCGAAATTGCCAATACTGGCAAACATGACCTTATCATCCCATTTCGATGGTGGCATACAGAACATTCCCTAAGGCACATCGAGCATGCCTAAAAATGGACATTTAAAGACGAGAAATACCAAAGTCATGTTAATGATGAAGGCTAGACTTGACCTTTGAATGGGACGAGACCTTGGCATAGGACCCAGATGCAAGATATATTGGAAGAATCGAAATAGCCCCTACTCCAGAGTCAAAAAAGATCCTGCAAATACCACAGAAATACCATGAATTCATCAAGGTTTTCGCACCAGAAACAGCAGAAAAACTAGACGGAATTTTAACATTTGATCACGCCATTGACTTGATAGCCAGCGCGGTACTGCCATGAGGTCCGATATATACTATTTCAGCCCACCAGCTGGATTTACTTTGCTAATACCTGCAGAAAATGCATGATCAAGGGAAAATCATAGATTATAAATCTCCTGCGGGGGCTCTAATATTATTTGTCCATAAACCTGACGGTTCAATGAGGCTATGTGTGAACAACTGACAGGTGAATTAGCTGACGGTGGCCAACAAATACACGCTACCCCTAATGAGCGAACTCCGCGACCTGGTGGCTGGGGCCCATATATTTACTAAGCTCCACTTAAAAGATGGCTCTCATGTCCTAAGGATAACGGATGGAGATGAGTGGAAAACTGCATTCCAGACCCGATATGGCCACTTTGAATAGAAAGTAATGTCATTCGGGCTGGCAATCGTACCTGCCACATTCCAGGGAATGAATAATAAAATTCTATGTGAATTTTTAGATCTTGGAGTGGTGGTCTACCAAGAAGATATCCTTATATACTCCAAGCCAGAGAAAGAACAGGTCTACTTGGTCCAGTTGGTACTCTCTTGCTGGGAAGAATATGACCTATGGGTATCGACCACCAAGTCAGTTTTTCATGTGAATATAGATGAGTCTTTGACTATAATGTGGCAATTGATGGAGTCACCAGGAGTGAAAGAAAGGTCGAAAGCATAAAAAATTGGAAGGCACCAAGGTCGGTCAAGGAGGTGCAAATATTCATTGGCTTTGCCAATTTTTACTGACGTTTCATTAAAGATTTCTCCAAAATCTGAAAACCAATAACCGAAACATTGAAGGGCGACCGCAGAAAATTCAGCTGGGTGCCAGAACAAGACCGGGCGTTAGAAGAACTTAAGAATAGATTAATCTCCGCCCCTCTACGGTGTCATTTCTACCCTAACCTTGTAACGATTGTGGAAAGAGAGGCTAGCGATTTTACGCTAGGCTGTGTCCTCTCATAGTTTAAAGACAAAAAGCTACATCCTGTGGCTTTCCACTCAAAAAGGCTGAGCCCAGCAGAGCGAAATTATGAGATGCATGATAAGGAACTATTGGCGATTCTGGAAGCATATATAGAGTGGAAACAATACCTGATCAGAACACCAAAACCAGTGACTGTGTACACTAATCACCAGAATCTACTGAGGTTCCTTACAACTAAGGTATGGAATCAACGTAAAATAGGATGGGCTCAGCAACTAGCAAACTACAATTTCAAGATTGTCTACAGACCAGGAAAACGAGGCGGAAGGCTATATGCACTAGGACGACGGTCGGAGTACCCTCCAGTGGAGAGGGCTGCGCATAGCGAATAGTCAATATTCAAGCCCTCTCACTTCCAAATCGCACTGGTGCACTTTATTCAGCCAGAAAGGGAGGAAAAATTACTTGGCACAGAGTCTACTCATTTCTTGCGAATAAAATTGCTAACTCCAAAAGCACGAATGCCTACAAAAGGGTCTCGACTCGCAGCCGGACAGGAACTGTAAGCACTAGAGTACTTCATAATCCTGGCCTAGGGACAAAAGTTGGAAGAAACTAGAATTTCCATCAGATTACCAAAAGGAATATACGCATGTTTGGCACCACGCAGTGGAATGGCCGCTAAATTTGGGATCAGCATTGGCGGAGGAGTAATCAACACAGATTACACTAGAGAAGTGAAGGTTATCATAAGGAACCATGGAAACCAAGATTGCCAGGTTTGCCAAGGGGACTAAATGGCACAAATAATCATTGATAACATACACATGGGGAAAGCAAGAGAAGTTGACGGACTAGCTGAAACTGCAAGGGGCAAAGAAGGATTTGGAAGCACGGATGTATCCGCCAGACGATCAGCTGCAACAAAGACAGAGGTAGTGGTTGCATACTTGCAAGCGGACCAGGCTGAAAATGAGTTTCTTGATGAAAAGGACCATCAAGCAAGGCAAGACAAAGGGATACTCCTAAAGTCAAATGGAATAATGTCCAAGGTGGATATTAGGAAATATGACCAGACATTATTAAAAACCATCAAAGAGGCAGGCCAGAACGATAAAGACTGGCTGGACCGCAAGGAACAATTGTAAACGTTAACCAATGAGGGCAAACCATTACCGAGTGACTAGGCAGTAACTGAAGAACTGGTATAGTATAAGAATCGCTTATACATTCCTGACAACAAATAGCTACATACAACTATAGCCAAAGGTTGCCACGACTCCAAAGTAGCTGGACACTTTGGACCGGAGAAGACTCTGAAAATTGTTACCATAGACTTTTATTGGAGAGGGCTGACAGCGTGGATGAATGACTACGTACAGTCATCCGACGAAGGTCAACATAATGAATCCCCACGACTTGCGCGTTTTGGTATGCTGCAGCCTCTAGAAGTCCCGTTCGCACCCTGGTCATCCATATCGACTGACTTTTTCACAAAACTACCAGAATCAAAAGGAAAAATAGAAATTGTGGTAGTCGTGGATAGGTTTACAAAGATGGCTCACTTCATAGGTCTGGAAAGTAATGCAACTGCAAAGGAGGTTGCAAAGGTATTCTTGAAAGAAGTCTGCAAGCAACATGGACTTCCAGCGGAAAATATATCCGACATGGATGCAAATATTTCTGGAGAATTCGGGAATCCCTATGCAAAACTCTGGGGATAAAAGGAAACATGTCAACTGGGTACCACTCGCAAATTGATGGACAAACGGAGAGGACCAACCAAGTTCAGGAAGGATACCTGAGACACTTTGTCAATTATGACCAAACGGACTGGTACCAGCTGTTACCAGTAGACGAGCATTCCTACAACAATTCGGTAACAAACGCGCATGGCATGTCACCCTTCTACGGAACCTATGGATTCCATCCTCAAACAGAATGGATGAAGGAATGTGAAGCCAAAAACCCAGTCGCCCAGCTATACGCACACTGGATGCAAACAATACACCAACAGGCCAGAAAAGGGTTGGAACAAACACGGGAAAATATGATCAAATATTACAACCGCAAGGCAAAGCCGTAGCCAGATATCCAGGTCGGGGACCTGGTCATGTTAAATGCAAAAAACATATGCACTAAATGACCCTCAAAGAAGATTAGCCCAAAGCAGTATGTCCCTTTTAAGGTATTGGAAAAAAGAGCCGAACGTGCATACCCACTAGAAATATCATTATGATGGAAGATCTATCCGATATTTCATGTATCATTGTTGGAACCCTATTGAACATCCAAACCACCAGCAAGGGAACATCCTCCCCGCGAGCCAGAAGAGATTGGTACAGATTTTGGGTGGGAAATCGCAAGAATCATGAAGAGTGAGTTAATCTCTTATACCCAACGCGTGGGAGGTCGCATTTGACTAATGCGTTAGTTACCGTACTTTGTGAAGTGGACTGGCTGTTACGAAGATGAAAATTCTGAGGTACCACCAGACCACTTAGCGCATGGACAGGTATTGGTGGATGCGTTTCATAGGGAGAATCCGGATATGCCAAAGTGGGCAGATTTTGAATGACGAGGAAAGGTTTTTCCTAGTGTGGCCAAGCAAATGCATTAGGTTTTTCACCCTATGAAGTCGAGTTAAAGAAGGGACTGGAAAATTTCTGAATTGTTTATGTATGGGTTTTATATTTAATTTTTTGTTATTCTAATTTTGATGGGGTACCTAAAGAGAGGGTAACCTTTCAAAAGCGATTCAGGAGAAAACCGGTCAGAGGAGTGAGCTCCTATTAGGCACAAACGACTCCCAAGAAGAATACACACTTTTTCAGGAAGAACTACATGAATCTGCACCTCTACAGGCAATTACCCCCCTGTGGCCCCTGGGTTCGCCCTGGTAGTCAACACTGGCACCTAGTGAAGTGGCTCGTTTACTAAGAAAAATGAGAGATTGGAACACATCTTGTAACCCTGTAAACGTCCACGCCGTCCGTCTGTCCGGATGCTTTCCACAGGGTACATAAGGGGGCCTCTCTGGCTACGTCTGGGAAGTGGAACGAAGCGATTCCGTTAGGAACTCGCAGAGTTACACCCTGTTGAAGTTAAGAGAGCACGGGTAGTCCTAAATGGGTACGAATGGGCGATACTAGTAGGCTACTCCAATACACACCGTGAGTACGCTGACACACCCATGATGCCTCTAAGGTCAATGAACCCTTTGGAACAAGTTGATAAGAAGAGGCAGTGAAGAAGAGAAGGCATTGGCCCGATCGTGAACACCACCATCCTGAAAGCCAGCTGCAGATCCGGATAAGACGGCATTTAGAAGATTCGGCCAACAACCAATCTGGCCCCTTGGAGTTCCTAGAAGTTATTGGTACGTTCCAAACTGGATGACCATATCTTAAAACAGCCACAAGAAGGTTGACAACTCAGACTAAGTGGGTCCACACCTGCAGAGAAGTCGGGAGCTCTTATCAGACCATTAACTGTGTAGGGGAAGAGAAAGTTTCAGGGTCAAAACAGGTTCTCTCTCGGATTAAGCGACGAAGGTCGGGAAGAAGATACCTGTTTATATGTAAACCAGTTATAGTCTGGGAACACTCACACGCAGGATAAAAATATCGTAGTGTCTCCCGAGCTTTAGCCATCATCAAGCAACGGAGAAGACATCTTATAAATATCATCAGGTTTACTCAAAAATCTTTACATACGAGCCTTCCTAAACAATCTCCGTTTACGATGAAAGATTTAAGTCTAGTTCAATTCACTTGCCTTTAGAATCGCCTACCCTTAACACAATTGCGCTTACGACGGACTATTTGGTCACAACTAAGACTTGGCAAGGTCCCATGTTTCTATTTTGATGAGACCTCCCCTGGTCGCTTTTTCTGCTTTCCCCCACTATCCTCTCTCCTTCATTAACTACTCCTATCCCCTTCATTGTGCTGCTACTGTCCCCCACCATCACTGTCCTTCCCTACCATTGTCCTCTATCACGACCACTATCCTCTACCATCCTTGTCCTCTACCACAAACTACTGGTCTCTACAACCCCTGTAGTCCACTTCTTGCTTCCTGGTCCCTCTACCAATTCTGATGCATAAAAAATAAATAAACAAAATTAAAATACAATAAAATCATAATACTCAATTAAACATAATTCATAAAATACAGGAATAAACAAGGAAGGAATTGTGACTGCTGATACAAATTTAATTTTATAAAGGGAAATAATAATATGTATTATAAGTACAATGATAATTATAAGATGAATGATATAAAAGAGAATAATAAGTAATAACCAATATAAATATAAAATAAACACAAAAAATAAATAAAATGATAAATAAATAAAAATGAAATTTAAATATCTGAGGTCTGGTATAAGAAAGTTTGCATATTCAAATTATAGTTATGGTCTTCCTTGATGTGAATTTTATTAAGGATCAAGTAAATAAACTTAGTAACATAAATAACTGAGCGTCATATTGGGAAAATAACAATGTTGACTCTCTCTCACCTATTGAATGTTCCATCAAATTCAATTTTCTTTCCCCTATATCTAGCTACTCCGAAAACTAAAAACAATACCTATATCTTTTAACCACTTCCTTTCATACCTCTCCCTAGTTACTCTTTTTGGTAAGGTTCCCTACCTCATATATACTTTTCCTTTAAAATCATCAATATAATAATATAATTTGTTTAAGTATAACTGGTGATGCTACTGTGGACTAGGTGCAAATGAAACAAGTGGGAGGAGGATTTTGACTCTAAGCGGAATGAAAATTTACTCAAAAAAGGTGCTAGGTCTGCTTGGTAGGATTCAAGTACTCTATAAAGAAAAGGATGATAAAGATGTAAGTATAATACAGCGGAAAATGTTAATAGGAGAAAGTCAAAGCAGCCGAGGAATAAAGGCAGCTAGAGCAGAGATGAGAAGAGCAAATTAGAGAATAGATCTGGGGAATAGAGAGGGTTAGTAGTAGTAGTGGTTATATTCTGAGAATTAGCTAATGAAAGATTACACTAGAAGTGGTAGTGTAGCGATAGAGGTGCTTGTACTGTGAGTGCAATCGGGAGCTTGCAAAACCTCTTTGGATTCAATGTGCAACTTGAATAGAAACTGCAAGGAGTATGTAGTATGATGAATTAAAAGTAGATTATACCTTAATTGAAAGATATAAAAGTTCCCTTAGGTGGTAATATCATAAACACACCAATAGAGCTGTTGAACTGGGGGAATAGAGAAATGGGCAGTAGGGAACTCGACATGGGTAATATAGGATATGAAATAGACAACAAGGTTAAATTTGTTTACCTGGGTTATGAGACCAGATGCTTACAATTTGGTTCAAAATAGGGGGAGCATAGAATACTACCGCGATGTCCCGAGTGCCAGCATTTAAATGGGAAAGAGGACTTTGATAGTGATTAAAGAGGACACTTAGAGAGTCAATGTCGGAATTTCTTTGTAAGTTATACCTACTCGAAGCAGATCCTCTAGATGAAACTTGAGCAATTGCTAATCAGCTACCTCTGATTCCAGACTCAACGGCAGCATGATAGAAGCGGGAGAGGAAACCCAGTCCAGAGGAGAAATCTCCTAGTTCCTATTGTTGAAGGAGCAGAAATAGTAGCAGAGGGAATGGCAAGGGTGGATCACATGGGCCCTGGCCGGGTAGTTCGGTTAATCGAAGGACCAGCATGGGGAATGGAAGGTGGGTTATATACAGGCTGGGTGGAGTGAAACCTGGTAGTTCATAGTACAGAAGGACAAGAGTACTATATTTTGCCGTTACCTGCACATCTTGCTTATATTGGCCAGAGTGCTCAGTGGAAAGGGTACGCTCTAAGGAGGATAGAGAGAAGTTGTACTTCCGGCCATGCTCTCTGCTAGATCTCAGAGCTAGCAGTAAATCAACCGGAGGGGCCTGAGGTAAGCTATGAGTCGTCCTGTGATCATATGAAAAGTGGTTATACAGACAATGCGTCCACCGCCTGGGACCGTCAATGGCCTCATGAGTGAGGTCAATTGAAAGTCAAGGTGATTCCGGGAGGGGCTGCACAGGGGAAACTCTCAATTCGCTTTCAACAGCATCAACTACTACATAGAAAACTGGACTCGTGAGATTGGTGCGATATTCAAATTATCCAATGTGCATGGCGCAGTATATCACAGGCAGGGCTTGCTGGACGCTAAAGGAGATCAGGATGCCCTCTGGTCCCAGATCTACCTCTCTGATCCGGCCTTTGCACTGGCAATTAGAGCTGGCCGTACACCTGAGCTACACGTCAATCTCATCCAGGCCTTGACCTTGATGCTGTATGACTCCCACCCCCTTATCCACAAGTAACTTATGGCTAAGGTCTGGTTGGTAGAGGTGTCTCAATTAGAAGAAAACTTCAGAATTATCGTCAATCGACAACTGAGCCTGTTTGTGGAGAGGGGAGCTGATCTTAGGCTGGAGAACCTACCTGTAGCAGATCATGTCTCCATGATGCTTGCACAGGAGTATAACAGCAGTGGCTTTGGGGATACTCTCCATGCAAGGAGTATGAACTGAGAATATGTAGCCAACTCCTTTACATTCATCAACCTCAATCATCCAACCTACCTCCCTCCCCAAAATGTTCACCTCTTCTCTTTAGCAGACCCTGGATGGTATTGGGGAAGAACAGTAGGCGATGGCCAGGGTGTTGGACTGGACAAGTGTGTTAACTAGTGGACTATCTACAGGTTCTGACGGCATATCAGGAATATGGAGCTATGCACCCTCTTCTGGGCGCAGAGACTCTTCCAGAAGTTTGTTGTTGATGCAGAGGCGAAATGTGATCAAAAAAATCTAGCGTGGCTACGTTTACCTCGGTGAGTACTTGTGGCTGATATCTACAATGGTGTGGCAGATGTTCTTGATGCAGGGGACATCTATCTCGCACAGGTGGGAACGAGGGTTCTTCTAAGATCAAGGTATGTGTGAGGATATATGTTTCTGCAATAATTATATTAAGTTAGTATTGCTATTGGGCGCTGGTTTGGCAAACTGTCGCTTAATATAACCATCATCACTAACTGTATTTACGTGGGGATTGAGAGCGAGCTACTACCACACCTGACATCCTCAGATCGCCCTGATCTTTTGGCCCAGGTACTCAACTCAAGGTGCGAGACACCCCAGACCAAATCCGGCGCAAGCAGGATTTTGGTACGAGGTTGGGTTAGGTATAGTAGTTCAAGTACCTGAAGAGGGGTCTCGCACATTTGCACCACCTAGTGTTCCTTAATCTGACCTCGAATTGCAGTGTGCAACCAAAGTCGATGGCTTTAGCATGGCAGAACTTCCCTTTGTTGATAATACTGTTTGTCCGGAACTAAGATGTAATGTATTTGGCGGTGATATGGGTCTCAACCTAGCTATAGGTCAGGCAGTTCAATAGCAGATCACCTTATGAAATGTGAATTATACAACCAAAAGTAGTCAATGTACCTCCCAAGTATGATAACTTCTTCCCAAGACTATTTTGTAAAAGACATTTTATTTTTATTTGCATTAAGTTATTTAATTATGCTAGAGGCGAGAACACTATGTGATAGAAGAAAACTGACCTTAATTAGGAATATCATCAGCACATTCAATCATATATTTGACCTTGATAGTGCTATAGCGGCGGGGGAATTTTAGATGTCTTGTCTGTCTATTTGTTTGTTGATTTTCTAGTGAGATAATGTGAGCTATATAATTGTTAAGGGTAGCCGATTCTAAGGTCAAGCGAATCAGGCTAGGCTTAAGAAATCAAGTCGTAGACGGAGATTGTCTAGGAAGGCTCAAGATTTCGAGGTAGAACGTATGATATTGATAAGATCTCTTCTCCGTTGCTTGATGGTGTGTAAAGCGCGGGAGGCACTTCAATATTTATATCCCGCGTGTGTGTGTTCGCGGACTACATCCGTTCTCCATACAACTAAGTATCTACTAACAATTTTCACAACAAAATCCAACAGCGAACCCCTTTGACCCTGAAAGTTTTCTCCCCTGCACAGCTCATGGCGTGATCAGAGCTCTTCTTTCTCCGAGGGTGTTCACACCTTCTCGGTAAGAGATAACAGCAGTCGTCATGCTGTTCAAACTTATGGCCGTCCAGTTTGGAACTTGCCAATAGTTTCTTAGAACACCAAGGGGCCAACTTGGTTGTCGACCAATACGGCTTCGTTCCGGTTCACCCGGTCTTGCCGCTGGCTTTCAGGATGACTAGTCTTTGACGATCGGTCCAATACCAATTCGTGCTGGGCTGCCTCTCCTTATCGACATGTTCCGATAGGCTTGCTTGCTTAAGATAGGCATTGATTTGGGGTTCACTACTATTCTCTACGGAATAGCCCGAATACCACTCCCTCCTAGGCTTCCGGACGTTGTTTTGGTCTCTTGACTTCAACGGGATGTAACTCTGCGGGTTCTTGACGAAATCGCTTGTTTCCTTTTCCCAGGCGTAGCCAGAGATGCCCTCTTATATATCCTGCGGACAGGATCCGGTGGGACGGACGGCGACGACGTATACGGTGTTACGAGAAAGGCTCCAATATTTCTTCTTTCT